>JAVYIG010015728.1:0-34561 GCA_035222895.1 Strongylocentrotus droebachiensis | reverse complement strand
GCCACTATTAAAGACAGGTTTGACTATAGATAGATAGACTGAATGATTAAATGAAAGAGTAGAGGAAGGATCGACTTACTGAGGTCCAGTTTGTCCGAGGTCTTGACCAGAAGGTCAGGCTTGATCAAAGGTAGCTTGGTCTCCACCAGGTTACGCAAGGTCAGCGAGAGGTCGCGAAGCAGGAAGAATGCTCGGATCGCCTACAGCAAAATGATGAACAGGATAAAATTTATGATGCAAGAAAACACCATCATATCAATACATATACATGATAAAAATGCTGGTAAATCTTCATATCATCATAATGCCTGGCTGTAGTTTGGAGGTCAGTGGGTATGTTGAGGCCCTATACAGAGAAATATTTGGTTCCAAAGGGGTAATAACGCTGGCACAGGAAAGCTCATGAAACTTGCATGAGATATTTTTAGCTTCTTTCTTTTAATTGAAAGAAAGAAAAATGTAAGATAGAATAAAGATATTCTTATATCTTCAATAATGGAAGGTCAAAAATTTTGCGAAAATTTAGACATGGAGGAGAAATTTTATCTCTGTATATCAATATTTTAATACTCCTGAAAAACTATGAATGGAGAAGCAGTAGGTAGCGTATAAAACCAATCAGGGATATAATTTTTACCAGCCATTAAACCTGAGTAAAAAAAAGTGCAATTGTCGATGTATGCCATACATTCTCTGGTTGTATTCTTACAATGATGTAAAAGATTTTTTCTTGTAAAGATTGAGAATAATAGCTGAAGTACTTACTCTCCTTGTCCTTTCTAGCTCTCCAGAGGGCAGCCTCTTGGTGAAGTCTATCCCTGTCAAAGGTGTGCCAGTAGGGGGCAGCAGAATGGATTCGTCCATCATCAAATACTCAACATTCAGGGGTCGTTTCTAATGATGAAAACATCATACAAGTAATAAAAATTTACAAATGTTCAGTAAAAGCTTTGCACCTATTTAAACAAGGTAAAAGGAAATTTAAAGTTCTGGTAATGATTTCTTACAGGAATCAAACAAAAGGTACACTGAATGTTCGAAGAGAGCAAAGAAATAATATTTGAAGAACGATTTCGGTATAAATTGTGTAACAGCTGAGAAATGAGCAAAGGAAAATCGGAAAATCAGAGCCGGGTTGGCTAATATTGTTATGAAGCCTCGTTCCGGGCCATATGATCTACTTAGAAGCTTGCGCTGGTGGTATTTTTAACAATTTTTGTTATGAGGCCTAGTTGTCAACTAAACTACATGTCCATATTAAAGGTAAAGACCAGTATTGGAAACGCCCCAATTTCAAAAAATGAAATGGAAGCTCTTATTACAAATCATGTGAAAGAATATGTTTTGACTAATACATGATGATAACAATTTTGCTGGGAAACCGCCTACTAATTTATATATTTGGTAAATTGGTTTATCTATTGGACTGTGAGAGATAAACGCACGTGTCACGCCCGTGTGCGTAGTCCCATATACATCTTTCTGTGTAGTGCTTGTAACTTCACGAAGACTGGGCCAAACTTCTTATCATTTTGATGATTCCAGAACCTTGCAGTACACACCAATACTTATATGCTAGATGATCAACCTTTTCTGATCGATTCCAGAACGTTTCTTTCACAATGCAATCGCATGACCATAACTGGCCTTTATCTTTAACATATAGATAGTTAGTTGATAAGTTTATAAAGTATCTATAGGTGCAGGCTTAAATCTAAATCTCAAGGTATATTCTAAAAAGTTTCATGATTACAATAGTTTCTAGTTTGACAGTACAGTCAAACCTGTCTATAAAGGCTACCCAAGGAAAACCAGAGAAAGTGGCCATTATGAAAGGTGGCTTTTCTAGACAGGTTCTACAACACTTTTCTTTATCGAGGGAGACAAAATACATGGCCACTGTAGACAGGTGGCCTTTCTAGAGAGGTGGCCATTAAGACAGGTTTGAGTGTACTATGTAGAACAGAGCACCATTGCAATGTACACTCACCTTCATACTTTGATATTCATCATCAAACATGTCTAAGAAGAGTTCATCTCTCTTGTAGAAGGTCCTTAGGAGCAGAACACTCTCCTCCTTAGCACCCTGGGATTCAAAGTGAAAGTTAATAGATAGAAACATATGAAATCGTTAAACTCATTGTAGCAAATATTCATACTGCATTCTATTGTATAGTATAGTATTAATGACTGCTTAGTATGCCGAAAACAAAAGAGTCAACTAATGACACCACCTTGGCCTTTCTATAGTTTATCTGCACGGTTGTTTTTTATGACAGTATCTTTGAGAGTAGACTAGATCTAGATTCTAGTCTAAGCAAGATATTTTTACAATTTTGGGGATGGGCCGGCCCTGTGGGGAAATAGGAGAAGAACCTGCCTCTTCATATGACACCTCACTTGTTGAGTATCACCTTCAGGATCACAACAGATAAAGGTTTGAATCTCGAATTGAAAAAAAAAACTTGACTTTTTTTGCATGGTCTTGCAATGCACGTAGACTGCACGTAGACTGCATTGCGTACAATCTCTATGGGAATAATTTTAACACACAACATCGGGTGCGCGATCAGACACCCTGGCAACCGTTCTTTGAGAGTAGACTAGATCTAGATTCTAGTCTAAGCAAGATATTTTTACAACTTTGGGGGTGGGCCGGCCCTGTGGGGAAATAGGAGAAGAACCTGCCTCTTCATATGACACCTCTCCTTTTGAGTATCACCTTCAGGATCACAACAGATAAAGGTTTGAATCTCGAATTGAAAAAAAAAACTTGACTTTTTTTGCATGGTCTTGCAATGCACGTAGACTGCACGTAGACTGCATTGCGTACAATCTCTATGGGAATAATTTTAACACACAACATCGGGTGCGCTGACAACTAGATCTATTTTCGTCTAGAGTCTATACGTCTACGCTTTTTCAGCAACTAAACGAACATGTTTATGGATAATTTCACGTACCCTTTTTGTTGTTCTTGCTGTCAGCGAGTCTTGCATTTGATAAGTTGAAATCTTGGGAGAGATTCTTGGGCCATTTTTGTCTTGTTTGGAATTGTCTTGTCTTGTATGAAAATACCGACCAATTTTTCGCACACATCGTCGCTGTTTTCACGAAGTGACGGTAGTGAAAAAAAATTGCATTCACTTTGCGTTACGATTTTCCTCACTACCGTCACTTCGTGAAAACAAGGACGACATACGGTATCCTCGATTGCTCAAACCATTTTTTAACATGTAAACCTATGGGGTAACCATGGAGACTGACCTATTTTCCCAATAACCATGGTTATTGGAAAAATAGGTCTGTTTTAACCATGGTTACTGCGAATTTTCGGGAACAGTTAAAGTTTATGAATGCAATTTCGACCAATCAGATTGCTGGATTACTTAAGTGAGGTATATAATGTTTATTAAAACCTGCCAATAAGGCCGCTATGTCATTTGAATTTGTGTGTATATATGCTTTCGCCTGTTTTGACGAGAAATATATCAGACTCTTAACGCTATTACATTTATGCTTTAGGCTTTTTATGTTGGTGTATTATTTACAAACATATCAAAGAATCCCCCAACCTCCACCAAGATGTTCTGCATAAAGTCTTTACTTAAAGACTCAAATATTTTGGTCACGTTCTAAGAATGCAACCCACAAAGTACCCAAAAATGGCTGATGAAGGAAACGTCACAGGAAATCGGCCCAGAGCCGTCCACCCAAAAGATGACTTGACTGCATCTCAGAGGACTGCAAAGCAAGATCCATAACCAGGCTGACAGATGCATCAAGACTGGCTGCAGGTAGAAATACCTGGCGTAGCATGCTTGGATGTTACTGAAGACTAGTTGCTTGAGAAGAAGGTAACCCATCTCAAGGTACATCATGTCATTTCATCTATGAGTTTATATATATCTATGGTTGAGCTTACCTCTACACAGGCTACGTGTCTGTCTTCTAGGAAGCACTTTGCTTGGATGTTACTGAAGACTAGTTGCTTGAGAAGAAGGTAACCCATCTCAAGGTACATCATGTCATTTCATCTATGAGTTTATATATATCTATGGTTGAGCTTACCTCTACACAGGCTAAATGTCTGTCTTCTAGGAAGCACTTTGCTTGGATGTTACTGAAGACTAGTTGCTTGAGAAGGAGGCAACCCCTCTCAAGGTACATTGTGTCATTTCATCTATGAGTTTATATATATCTATGGTTGAGCTTACCTCTACACAGGCTAGGTGTCTCGTCTTCTAGGAAGCACTTTGCTTGGATGTTACTGAAGACTAGTTGCTTGAGAAGGAGGCAACCCCTCTCAAGGTACATTGTGTCATTTCATCTATGAGTTTATATATATCTATGGTTGAGCTTACCTCTACACAGGCTAGGTGTCTGTCTTCTAGGAAGCACTTTGCTTGGATGTTACTGAAGACTAGTTGCTTGAGAAGGAGGCAACCCCTCTCAAGGTACATTATGTCATTTGATCTATGAGTTTATATATATCTATGGTTGAGCTTACCTCTACACAGGATAAATGTTTATCTTCTAGGAAGCACTTTGCTTGGATGTTACTGAAGACTAGTTGCTTGAGAAGAAGGCAACCCATTCCAAGGTACATTATGTCATTTCATCTATGAGTTTATATATATCTATGGTTGAGCTCACCTCTACACAGGCTAGGTGTCTGTCTTCTAGGAAGCACTTTGCTTGGATGTTACTGAAGACTAGTTGCTTGAGAAGGAGGCAACCCCTCTCAAGGTACATTATGTCATTTCATCTATGAGTTTATATATATCTATGGTTGAGCTCACCTCTACACAGGCTAGGTGTCTATCTTCTAGGAAGCACTTTGCTTGGATGTTACTGAAGACTAGTTGCTTGAGAAGGAGGCAACCCCTCTCAAGGTACATTGTGTCATTTCATCTATGAGTTTATATATATCTATGGTTGAGCTTACCTCTACACAGGCTAGGTGTCTATCTTCTAGGAAGCACTTTGCTTCGATGTTACTGAAGACTAGTTGCTTGAGAAGGAGGCAACCCCTCTCAAGGTACATTATGTCATTTCATCTATGAGTTTATATATATCTATGGTTGAGCTCACCTCTACACAAGCTAAATGTCTATCTTCTATGAAGCACTTTGCTTGGATGTTACTGAAGACTAGTTGCTTGAGAAGGAGGCAACCCCTCTCAAGGTACATTATGTCATTTCATCTATGAGTTTATATATATCTATGGTTGAGCTTACCTCTACACAGGCTAGGTGTCTGTCTTCTATGAAGCACTTTGCTTGGATGTTACTGAAGACTAGTTGCTTGAGAAGAAGGCAACCCATCTCAAGGTACATCATGTCATTTCATCTATGAGTTTATATACATCTATGGTTGTGCTTACCTCTACACAGGCTAGGTGTCTATCTTCTAGGAAGCACTTTGCTTGGATGTTACTGAAGACTAGTTGCTTGAGAAGGAGGCAACCCATCTCAAGAGTAACAGGACGGATGCAGCTATTGAGCTGACAGCTCTGGTTCATCAAGGCGATCAGTCGCTCAACCAGAACAGAGTTGTAAAAGGCTTTATTCTGGAATAGAACCATTGATAATCATGTGTTATATTTGGGCACTGGTTCTTTACCCGAGGGTCGTGACCATCATAAGGGTTTGTTGGGACCGATACATCTGATTCCTCAGGCAATCAGTCCCTCTACCAGCACAGAGTTGTACAAGGCCTTATTCTGGAACGTAACCTTCAATGATCAGGTGTTATATTAAGAGATACATATTATAGATAAAGGCCACTGATAGCTTTGGTCAACTAGCAAGAATTTGTCCCTATTTTCACGAAGTGACGGTAGTGAATGATAATCCCATACAATTTGCGTGCAGATTTTCCTCACTACCGTCACTTCGTGAAAACAGGAACGAATTGAAGCTGATATTTCGATATCAATACCAATTTGCAAATGAAAGAAATTGTGTAAGGAATTATTTCCAAGAATTCAGAAAAGACCCAGTCAACTACCTGTTACAGGCTTAAATGGCTTTAATGTACAAATATATTTCACATTGATTTATCAATCTCCTTCTCTAAGACAAAATTTACCTACTGCTTGCTCTACGTTCATACATACCTCTACCCTGTTTGTGAGTAAGACTCCATCCAAAAGCTTTTCTTTGATTCCTACAAGGACATACGAGTGAAGGAAAAGGTAATAAGCAATTAAGTCTACATGCTTTTATTTTTTATCAACAGGTTGTTTATTCTATTGTTAGTTAAAAGACAATCTTTAAAAATATCTCTATGGCTAATAATTTATTAGGATATAGGTTACTGGTATTGTACCAATAAATGAGTACATACATGTATGTGTGTTATCTGCTATAACCTTGTAAAGTACACAGGAAGATCCGATACAATATTTTATAGACATTTACAGTAATCAAAAAATTGTGTAACTATTTACTCTAAGTCTTTTCTTATATACATTTGATGGTAAAATCAAAACCAATGGTTAATCAAGGGAATAATTTTGTTTCTATGAAACTTCTAAGGTAATTTAACAATGTTGGATACACGTACATACATGACCATGAATTGGGAAAAAAAATTGACATTCTGCAAACGTCATGTTAAATCCAGTGAAAAGAAATTCTTAAACTCACCCTCATTAGAACCAATAGCATACAGCAGACATAGGGCAAACAATGCTCTGTAATCACCATGGTTACAATCCAAAGAATTTAGGACACAGCTAAAGTATGGTCTGAAGAAAGAAAACAAAGAAAAAAATGGACTATAGTAATATTTGAGAGGAAAATGGGTGGATTGGATGAAGATTTCAGAGGAAAAAACTTTTAAGCAAACAAATGTAATAGGGCATCCTGTGCTAATGGGTGAATGAATTCCTCAACGATGTTTAATATTTTAAGTGCTGAAAGAAATATTGCTGTACTGGTCATTCTTGCCAATGCATAACAACCTTGATGCTATTAAAATCAAGCATGGGGGACTTCAGAAGAAATAAAAATACAAGCCTAATTCTCTGTGACATGAGGTATATGTCTTCATCAGCTCGAGATTGCCAAATAGCCCGCTATTTCTGATTTTGGAAATGAGCCCGAGGTTAAATAGCATCTTCATCAGCTCGAGAAATTAGCTTGAGATATTTTGCTCAGCTAGAGGCATAGTGCGAGTCTTCAGGCTCATGAAAACGCACCGGACAAATAGCGAGATATTTTGCAGACTAGCCCAAGATATCTAGGGATGATTATCTCGACCAAATATCCCGCTAATTGCAACTGTGGGCTGGTGAAGACGCAAATTAGCTGGATAATTTTGGGATCGGGATAGTTAAAATAGCGGGTTATTTGGCAATCTCGAGCTGATGAGGACAGGCCTTAAGTTCTGACAAGGGTAATAAATATTGCAATCCCAAAATGTAACCTGTAAAACAGCTTTGGTCCTCCAAAACCACCTCCCTGGGATGTGATGCAAAGCCATATTTCATTCAATTTGGACCGAGAATCCTGTCTGTAGGTGCTACTAGAGGCATTGTGGACAAGTCACCGGACTGTGAACCACAAGGTACGGGTTCGAATCCTACCCACAACACTAACGTCCTTTGGCAGGACGTTTATCTACATTTGCCACGCTCCAACCAGATAAGGTAAATGGGTACCAGGTGGGATTATTCCTTGATATTATCAATACTCGCTGATAAGGCATTTCGGAGCTAAAGCTATGGTAATCATCTCCAAAGCTCTTTGGAAGCGCATAGGGACGTTATATCATAATGTGTTATGTGCTATACAAGAACGGATTGGTATTATTATTCCTAGCTACCGGGAAATAAATATTTCTGTGAAGTTGCATGTAGGGGGAAATGTTCATACCTTGTTGAAAGATTAAGTTCTGCTCTCTGATGTGTAGCGGCTATACGTTTCTCTTCATCAGTGCTATTAGAGTCTACCAATGGACTAGTGGCAGACGTGGAGATAGCACTGCTGGTATTACTAGTGGAGTCACACTCACCTGGAACAAGAAAGATAGGCAGCAAAAACTTATCAATAACAGCTTACTAATAATTGTCTTTAGAGAGTAGCAGCCATGCTCTTCTCTTCATCAGTGCTATTAGAATCTATCGTTGGACTTGTGTGTAACCTTCTTTATGGATGTGTGTGTGTTGATGTGTATGTGCTTACTTGTATTATGCAAGTCTTTTACTTTTTTATTGTAATTCATGTTCATTATCTTGTTATTGTTTGTTACAGGGCCCCGATTACAAGCAGATTTCTGTTTCTAAGGTGTCCTAACCATTATATTGTATATTGTATATTTTCATTGTCAATTGTTTTATACTGGTTGAATAAATAATTGAATTGAAAATATTGAACAGACGTAAAAATAAGTTTGACAAGCAAACAAGGATTTCTCACTTGTCACACCAGAGCTTGAGTCATCTGGCGTAGGTGATGCTCTCACTCCTCGATCTGCTTCCGGCATGTCTTCCTCCTCCTCATCATCACCCTCCTCCTCTTCTCTCCTCCTCGTCCTACCACCTACTCCTCCTACAGCTCCTCTCATCACCCCCTCATCATCTCCATCATTCCCATCATCATCACCGTCATCATCCTCGGTAGCTGCTATAGCAACAACAGGACCGTCAGTCCGCCCTTGGTCTACCTCCGTGCCCCCGTCGCCATCGATGTCCTCGGTGGGCGAGTCCACGTCGCGGTAGTTGGGTCTCCGCCTCCTCTCCTTCATCTCCCTCCCGGTCCTCTCCCGGTTGCTGTCCAGGGAGATCTCCAGGCTCTCCGATGGCTCCACGAATGCGCAGCATGTCTGATGATGGGAGCAATGCCATTGAAATATTACAAGAAATTCAAATGAGAAATTTCAAGTGTCTTTGAACCCTTTGCCTGCTCTTGTAAACTAATGGAACAAATAGTGGCTTGCAATATTAAACTTTTGTCACACATAAATACACTGGAGTTTCAGTCTGCAGCAAATAGAAAGTTAAAAGACTGATGTAATAATCAGCATAAAAGGCAATTTGTTTGATGTGTACCCTGGTTGACATATCCATTTTAATACCAATATTCTACCTTTAAAACTGAAGAATCGCTTGATGAGACCCAATAATCAAAGTTTCTGATATCACTTCATAATGAACACAATTTTTCACAAATGACAGTCAGAAGAATATTCATGTAGTCCTACCTAATGAACTGCACGGTATATACAAAACCGCTCAAAATCATTTTGTGTATAGCAACAAAAAAAGTGCTAAAGCATATTAGCATGCTTCACTAATATAAACTTTGATTAGCAGAAACAATATTTCTTGACAGACTTCCTTTATGGAAATAAAAGAACAGAGGTTAGATATGTCTCCAACAAACACACGGCTAGTGTTCAGGGACTGATTTCTCAAAACCATCACGTCTAAATTTGTTCTTTCTTTTTTGTTTACTATTTGTAAATTTGTACTCTTCATAAATCTCTATTAAAGATTTCTATTGAAGTAGTGATCAACATTTTCGGGCATTTCATTGATGGTATGTTCAACAAAAAAAAAAAATTATCAAGAAAAAATGTTCTACTGTTATTTTGAGGAAGAAAACAAAATAATTCCTGTGAAAAACGTAATAATAATAATAATATTTAATTTTTATATAGCGCTTAATACAAATGTCTTTAAGCGCTTTACAAATATATTATTACCCCGGTCATTGGATTCAGTGCTTGCCCGCACACAATGTGTGCACAATCTCCACTCCCTGGGGAGCATTCCAGCCAGGCGTTTCATGACGCTCAAAACTGTTTGACCAACAATGGTTGGCAGCTCTGTATGAGAGACACTGTTTGTGGCTTCTTGTTAGAGGCGAGACTATAGATGTGTATATGAACAAAATGACACTCACCCCTATACCGCTGATGTCTGTAGGCTGGTCTGCTATCGTCTTGTAAGTACCATTGAAGATTATATCAACTAGCTGACATACTAGAGGCTGCTGCTTCATTATGAGGAATACCTGACATAATTGAGGGAAAAAAAACTTCAGAATGAAAGATAATCCTTTCTTTGAAATAGAATTGTATAAAACTGCAAAAACCATGTGTAATGTACATCTGAAAGAGGCAGTTACAATAACAAATAAAAGCGATACTTGAATTAAACCATATAAAAAGTGTTGAAAGGTAATATTGAGATCTTGGAGATCTCTGCCCATCTCTGTGATTTGGTTCAATTATAACGAGAACCCTAAATGAAATATTTGCAAGGTGCATGCATGCAATTGTAAAGTACGAAACAAAATGAAACCAAGTTTGTCCTGTTTTTAGCAATTTTATATTACTATGATAAAACACTGATGCTTTCTGAAGTATCAATATTCACTAATTGCAGGATGTTACAATATTCATTTGTCCGATACATAGAGAATGTTTTGATACTTTTACGTGATACTAGATTATAATACAAATCTTTTGGCTTTGCATCTTGATATATCATTTAGTAAATGCTCACATTTTCCAAACTGCATGAAAAAGATATATTATGGATTGGGATCAAGTATTGCCTTCAAATATATACCTAGACAGATTGGGGATGTCTAAGACCAGGGGGGCGTTTCACAAAACTTGTCATCAGTGACAAATGACAGTTTGTGTTATAAGCTACTGAAATCCTTGCTTCTGATTGGTTATCAGCAGATTTGTCACTGATTTTAGTCATTTGTCATTGAAAAAAGGCTTTGTGAAACGGGCCCTGTAGTACCTACCTGAGAGAGTAGAAACAGAGCTACCACAGAGCTAATGGCCGGCGAATTCGACTGTAAAGATAAACAATGGAATATAAATTATTGCATTCATGTTTTTAAAATGTATTATATCACAATACATAATTTCTAATTTTTATTTTTGTATTAGATTATAAAGAAACTTACTTTTATATCAACAAGCTGAGATGTATTATGTTTCAATGAATAGTTTATGAATGCTCTAGACTAAAAGTGCAGACTATTTCAGACCATCACTAAGACATTCTTTTCAGTTTGCATATTCCCCGATGAGACACATTTTAGTAGTTTGGGTAAGCAGAACTAAACAGCTGCTTTAGTAAAATAATATGTTATAGGTATATTATTTATTATCCATATCAGAAATTCTTCTTCTTCTGGTTAATTCATTTAATATATCATCATGACAAGAAATGATTTAAGCATGCACTGTACACACAATGGGCCACAAAACAATAATGATGAAAGTACAAACATAAAAATAGGAAGAAATATTTTAGAGACAACAATAATAATCAAAATAATATTAATAAAGGCTGAGACACTTGAAGTGTCTCAAATAAAGAAATGGTATCGCTTTCTACATTCATTTCATTTGTTTTAAACACATAGATTTTTGTTTTGTCTACAGATAACATCGCTTGCTTCCTTTATATAAATCACAAAATAAACATTGATGAATGAAACAAAAACAAAGGTCAGCTTACAGCTTTGCCGTGTGACCTCGTCTTGGTCATGGAGGAGACGTAGAGAGGCACAAGAAGTCTGTTGAGGAGGTGGTTGGTCAGGACGACGTTAAGGCCATCGATACCGATGTTGAGGATGTCGTTCAGGTAGTGGAGGTGGTCGAGGTGCTCGGCGACCAGGGTAGACAAAAAACTTTTGCTTTGGTGACTGAAAAATAGGATGTGGGGTTCAAGATGAGGAAATAAATCAGGTGTAAATGTAGAAATGGAATTCTTGCTTTCGTTATTGAATGTAAACACAATAGTTCTTTAACTATTTGTATGCCACTTAAAGGTACTATGTCCCATTTGCAGGCCAAAAAATGAAAAAGTTAAATTCCAACTGCATTTGAAAGATAATACTAATTTAGAACTTCCCTAAAAAAGGTGGGGCTTGAAAATGTCTTCAAGTGGGAAAATAACGACTATTCGTTGTCAAATCGACTTTAGGGCTATAGAGCCCAAAAGTAATAGTCTTGATTTTCAGACAATTGTACCGAATGGTCATACGTTTTATGCTGCGCAAAGATTCAATCAGTTTAATCTTGGCCATCACAAGAAGTGGGTTATTGATGTAGACAAATGCTCATGTAGCCTTTACAACTCTTTTCATGTATGTTATTACCAAAGAAGAAAAAAGCCAGTCAGTCACTCAATAGTGTCTGACAGTGAAGTCTAGCAAGTAAACGGGTTTCCTTGCATAATTTGAATATGAGGACACTGCTAACGTTTAGATTTCACAGATAGGGCATACATGACATATTCATAATTCCTGCAAAGTTCTACAGAATTTGAGGTTGGCTGCAAAAGGGACATACAATGTAGTACCTTTAATATTTTGATGTAGGTCATGTTTGTGTAAAGTTTACCGTAATTAACGGTGTATAAACCGCACCTTTATGCCGCCGAAAAAAATTCAAAGTCGGGGGTGTGGTTTATACACGGTACACAATTTTTTTTTTTTTTTTTTTTTTAAAGTTTCGATTTATGCCCCTCCACCTGGCGCTATGCCTGGCAATGTCTCCCAGCTCAGTAATCGGTGTGTTGACTCACCACTCAGAAACTAGAACAACACTCAAATTTGTCCGTCAAATTTGTCTGTGATCTCAATATGTAGTTTATAATAATAATTCCTCCAATTTTTCTTCTATTACATGGTGTACCACAAGGTTCTATCCTAGGTCCTCTACTGTTTTTTAATTTACATTAATGATCTTACACATTCAGCTGCAACTCGCAGTTAAATGAAAGGCCTTCCCGCGTGGTTTTTTTTAACACGGACCAGGCTTGCTGCCGACAGAGTCGGCAAAAAAAAGTCGACCAAAAAAAAAAAAAAAAAACTTTTTTTTTTTTTTTTTTTTTTTAAAGGCCGAAAAAGAGGGGTGCGGTTAATACACGAGGGCGGTTTATACAAGTTAATTACGGTATACAAAATTATAGCAATGAAACAATAAGGGGGAAAATAAATGCTATTTAATTGGAAGTGAAATGAAATTAAAAATAAAATTGAAAATGCAAACAGCAATAGGAACATGATCAAACTTTTGATAGTACAACTCAAGAAATAGAGTATCTAAGAAAAGTTGCACAACTACTTCACCAGATAAATGAAAAACATATACAGTCAAACCTGCTTTTGTGACCACCTGCTTTAGTGACCACCTGTCTACAAAGACCACTTTTTCCCCCTTTGAAAACGTCTTCTTATTGAAACATGTACTATAGGCACCTGTACATAAAGACCATCTGCCTATAAAAACCACTTTTCTTGTATCCCTTGGGTGGTCTTTATTGACAGGTTACACTGTATATGTATCTCATTCAAATGAAGACATTAGTAATTTCCATTGATATCTTGGAGAGTGGAAACTTTAGGCAGTTAACAACTGCAGACGCATAACCCAAAAGTACTCAACGTGTTTAAAACCAAGGGCTTGAAAGCTTGAACACCACAAAAATCTGACGTTGAACATGACATTGAAAAATACTTTCATTTCACAAATCAGGAAGCTTAGGAAATCGCTACATATCCTCTAAGTTATGTCACAATGAACAAACTGTCTAGCACAGACAATGGACTACTAGAAAAATATTCTGCTTCATTGTTTACATCTCTCACAATATTATGAGATTATGGGGTTTTGTAGAGCCCAAATGCTTAAAATCATATTCAAAACTATACAAACATAATTTATGAAATCATACAAATATCTTGAAAACCTAGGTGATGCTTTTTATTTCACACACGTATATTGCACCACTTTATGAGTGAATAACTTGCTTTATCCCTCAACATGAATTCTCAATTAGAAATAAAGATTATGATTATAAAAAATAAGGTACCATTGCCTTCCCAGATGGCACTTTCTTTAGCATCTCTTTGATACACTTTTCATTGCAAATGGATCAACTTTACTCTTAATAACTGAATAATGGGGGTATCTGACATTAAGGGGCACTGAAAACAAAAAGCAACATATGGCTTACAAAATCATACATTTAAGGGGATTCTTTATTTTGAGTGTAGATTTAGTACCATTTTCTTGAAAGATTGATTCTACTTACTCAATGTCATTTCTGACGCAGCTTTCCAGTTCTAGAACGTGGTTACCTATGAACCAGACCAGGTTAGAGAAGTAAGGGACGGCCGTCTTGTTACGTATATACATCTGCATTGCCTTGTCATTCACTGTTTAAAACAAAAAGCAAATTTAACATTTTGCAAATTTATGGAGAGTTCGGCAGTGAAAAGAGGCTAGTGACCCCTTCCATCTTATAACCCTTATACATGTATAAGTAACGAACGACATACTACAATTTGCTTGGTATTAGCTTTGAATAAGCTACTACTGCTTCCTATGAAAAGTGTAAGATATCTCACGATAGAACATGAATCGGTTGGAAAATATTGCAAGGATTCAAATCTTGACTCCACTGCTTGTTCTGTGAGACCAACGATAGATAAAATGTAGAGAAAATATAGTCACAGACAAAAGAATCATACAAAACCAAAGAAAAGAAACATAGCTTAACCATGGAGCATGCAAGAAGAGCCACTACATTTACTATGTGTTATGAATTACAGATTTGTGATGCACACTTGGTCATTTTTTATCCACAGCAATGTTCTTTTGGGGCAGTTTACTACATTATATGAGAATGACGCCTACAGGTCACTGACCGCTGTAGGTGTCATGGCCTAGTGGATACCTCACTGGACTGTGGACAGTATGGTTCGCAGTTTCAGCCCTGCTGCAACACTAATGTCTTTTGACAAGTTATTAATCTACATTTGCCACACTCAACCCAGGTGAGGTAAATGGGTACCAGGTAGCAAGAAATTCCTTGAAAGCTTGATAGCTCGGCTAAAGCTGGGTAATAATGTGATTCCAAGGCCCTAAGGGAGAACAGGCTTCCCTGGGTAAACAAGACATGATGTTATTATGACACCAAACTCCATGGAGACCCACAAAGTATAGTGTAGAATGGGCATTAGAGAAAGGGAGAGAGGATTCACCTTTATATACATTGAGAGTCAAGGTGCGTACAGCAATCCTGACCATACTCTCTGGGTTGTTGAAGAACTTGATGGCCTCCGTGTACAGGGCAAAATCATTGGTATGCTGCGGAAAATATAGCAAAGAAACAAAGGTTAAAGGGGGTGTAGCATGACAAGACTATGTGTCTTTCCTGAGGCCTGACTCGGGCCGATAGGATATAATGCGACTACGGATGACGCGACCGCAGCATTCATGTGCGTGCAACATATGCAGAACTTTGGTCTGTTTTGCGAACGCTAGCGCGCGCTGACCGTTAATCAAGTCCATTCATTTAAGTGCAGTTGTTCAAAAGAAGTCGTGGATGGCGTTAACCAGTATTTGCCATGCTACACCCCCTTTAAGACAGAGAATGGCATTTTCATTCATATGAACAAAGGCAATAAATAGCCTCAGACTTTTTTCATTGACAAACACATCTCACTGTTGTGATCAATCTACTGGTATACAGGAACTGTTTCAACACAGCACTGCTCCTCTCCTCTCTCTATGAATTGTTGAGTGGGGAAGATTTGCAAAGTTCCATGCCTCAAAATAATTAAATCACAACGGAAAGAACCCTGAATTTCTGTCATTTGCAAAGTTTCTTGGTGTGAAAAATTGCTGTCATCTAAAAAATTTCATTTTCCAAATTTTATGGTCTCACTACTTAGCTCTGACAATATTGGCTATATCATTTAGTACTTTCTGACTTTGTCTCAGCTCATATATCTTCAATACAGACAGATAATTGATTTATGAACAGTGTTATTGATTTAATGAATCGTAGAGGTGTCATGGTCAGAGGTTCGAGTCCCACCACGGCACTAATGTCCTTTTTTGCAAGACATTAATCTACAATCGCCACGCTCGACCCAGGTGATGTAAATGGGTACCTGGCAGGAATTAATTCCTCGAAATGCTAGAGCGCTGTAACGGCAGCCATGCTAAAGCCGGGGTAATACTTGTGGAGCGCCAGGAGTGTCAAGTCTGCCAGACATAAGCGCTATACAAGAACCCACTATTATTATCATTTATATCTAAACACAAATAAAATCAAACATGTCATGAAGGGTCTCATATAAAAGATATCGTAGAAGAACAACGGATCATAAATTCACCTCATTGTAGAAGAAATGGATGGTGTGCTTGTTGAGCTTGAAGGATAGAGTCTTCAGAAAGGAGATATAGTATGCTAGCACCTAGAAGAAATGAAGGAAAAAAGGCATGAAACAATACAAATTAATGGTAATCACAAATGCAAAGTTTGGAGCTTTTTGCATGAAACTGTCCAATCTAGAAAGGTTTTTATCAAACTGAAAAGTCCTTACAAGGTTTTAAGGTTTTACTTGAAAGAAACAAATTCCTGTAGCATTTGCTAGATATGATTGTGAGTAACAAATGCCTCCATACTCTCCTAAAGAAAAATTAATCTATTCCAAATTGAGGGAATTATTAAAATTGAAGGAATTACAAAACTATTTTAGCAGTCAAATGGCCAATTTGACATTTCTTCAAAGAAAATCTGAAGTCTAAAAAATACTGTTCTTCTCTGTCTGATATGAAGCAAATTTTACTGATCTTTTAAAAATAATTTGTTGGTTCTCCAATTAAACCGGAAAGTCTGCTTTACCAAAGTCTGGGTGTCCCTTAGGTGTAGCAGAGTGCATATACATGTAAGGATATCATTTGCTATTAAAGGGATTGGGTATCTTTGCCTCAGATTCTAAACAAAATCCTGGATTTAGCTCATGCTGCAATCATTATTATAAACCTTTAGGTCAGTCAGGAATCTCATGACTTTTACAAGCCGATCGCCTGTCTGATTATCAAGGTGTTTATGATTGGAATTTAGAAATTTCACAAACTGTTTGCCAAACAGTTTTTTATAACACTACAGTATAGTGAAGCACTTCATGATCAATTTGAAGTGCAATTTTTTTAGGGCTCCAATATAACACTGTATCACAGACACTGATAACACGTAGGGCCATGCATCTTAGATTTATAAAACTGGAAACATTGTTAAACAGTAATAATAATAATAATAGCCTAATAGTCCACTCCAAATTTTATTAAACCGAAACAGAAATTCTTTTTGCCCAATTGATCGTGAGCCCGGCAGCCACTGAGCAGCGCCAGATCGACGTTGCTCTATCCCTTATTGTTAAACGCCAAACAAGATAGCAACAACTCCCATCTTTTAACGTCTTTTGGTATGACGCGACCGGGGTTCGAACCCACGACCTCCTGGTTGTGAGGCGGACGCTCTACTGACTGAGCCAACACTCCGGTAATAATGCCTTTAAAGTGAGAGAATGACATCTCATTATAATCACTTACCTCCTCATCAGAGAAGTCAAACTTGTGGACGATGATGCAGTTGACATGGTTGTTGGACAATAGATAATCTGAGAAATAACAGACAAAAATAGTCAATTCTATTCAGTTTTCTAATCATATAATTGGATACACTGAGCATTAGTACATGAAGGTGTGAACATTTGCAAGTCAACTGGAGTAAAGACTCACCCTCAATATTACTATCATTCTCTCTCCCCACCCCCCCCCCCCCCTCCCTCTCTCTATTCCTCTGTCTATATTTCTCTTTTTCTCTGCCTTTCTCCCCCCCCCCCCCCCTTTTTGTTCCCTTTCTATGAAATCTTTCTTTCAATAATAAATAAATATCAGCTGTGTTTGATAATTATAATGTTGGTTTACTGTTTTCTTAGTGATATCTATGTCATAGGTTTTAAACATTCATTCTACATGTAGGTCTTGATTGATATCCTATCAGTAAAAAGTCCCCCCAAAAAGATGTTCTAAAATATAAATACCCTGGAAAGGCTATTTGAACATCAGAAGTAAGAGCCTTGTTGCATCAAATGTCGAAGAGGCATATATATCTTTAATACTTAATTTTCTTAAAATTTACTTATGATCATGTGCATTTACAATATTTTTGATTTGATTTGATTTTCTTCTGCATTCATATAAGTACCGGTACACAGTTTTTTTTATAACAATAGTAATATAAAATACAATAAGCATTTTTCTGACAGTGAATCATAATTAAGCAAATATATACAACAATTTTTATTTTCAAAAACGAAATGATAAACTGTCATAAATACTAAATTTTATCAAACATTAAATAATTTTTTTGTAGAAGAAGGACTGTCATTGTAAGCAGATTGCTTGAAAATATGACAGCCAATATAAATATAACACTTACATAGGGATGTTTCATTTCGTATATTCTCAAAGAGGATGTTGAGAGTCTGGAGGAGTTGGACGCAGATGTAGCTTCCCGTCTTCTGACGTAAGATCTTCAGAAAGAACAGTAGCATGTTCTTCTCCAAGAAGAAACTGTTTGGTGGAATGATAACAAAAACACAAAAAGAAATTAATACTCATCTTCTTATGATCAAGGCGAATGGCTTATAACATGACTTTGATAATAGCAGGCTTCGTAACATACTTTCCCTTTATAGAAAGTATTCAAATACTGAAGAATGATAATATTCTGGATTTATAGATCAACTAATGAGAAAAATCACTAAGCTTGTTCACAGATATCTGCACATCTGTTGAAATAAAGTCGTCATATTTATGTAATGCTTCATTTTCCGATGAAATATATCTTCAAGCTAATATATTTTGTTTCTTTCTCCCATCATCAAAATGGCTTACTTCTTCATTGGATCATCGTGCCCGGTCGGGAGGTCGGGTTACTTGACCTTTCATAAACGAAAACCGAAGATCATGCGACCTATCGTAGATTTGCCAAGGGTTTTTCACAAAGTGTTGGGTAAATTGGACCAGACCTATGTAGATGAGAGAGGTTTATTTCACAAACATTACCCCCAACATTTCATGAATAGGGGGGGGGGGGGGGGGGGGGCATGGTTTCACAAAAGGTTGGGTAACGCGACCATCCAAACTGAAGCGATTAATCGATGATTCAAAGTTAGCCCGTCAAACTTACTCAAAGACGGAGCTGTCATTCTGATCCCCCCAGATGAGGATCTCTGACATGGATCTCAACGTCTCCACCAGGAGACTTCTGTTCTGCTCCGTTACAGTAGCATTCCGCATCAACACCCCATGGAGCAGCCTGATAGAGAGGGAGAACAAACAAAGAAATAAATCACGATTAATCACAGGGCCTCCAGTCTTATATTAGATTCTGCATCTTAAATACAACATTTGAGAAAGATAGACAGAGAAATTCAAAAGTAAAATAGACTTTTAGAATTGTGAATCCATTAATATATTTGATGAAATAAAACTAAATATCTATTCTTGGAGAATGAATTATGGCATGATATTTCACCTACTGTAAAAAGTGAAATTCCTGTCATCTTTCTGACCTGCTCAAGCGAGTTTTAGGTACACTGTATATGCAAAGTCTATGAACAAAATATACTGTTATCCCACAATTTTCTTGGCATTGGGCTCTAAACGCTTCAAATAGTTGGGATCCGCTTTTAAAAAAATGACTAGAGCCTATGTCGTACACTTTACCTTATTCATGAAATAGGTCTACTAATAAATGTGAGGATATATTGTATATACATGTACATGTAAATCTGGCACTGATCTTAAGGTAGACATGCAGTTTCTTAATACAATAATTGCATGTATTTCAATATTGATCGCTAATTCCTATCTGACCACTCAGCTATGAAATGAAAGTATTTCAATAAAAACAGATTTGTTATTTTTTCATCCCCTCAAAATGGGGCACTGACTGACAGCACAATAGAGTATTTCTCTGGTGTACGGATTGTGATGGAGGGAGCGTGCAAACAAAATCTGAGACAATATTAAATATTAAAGAAAAGCTAGGCTCCCGGCCAAGGGATGATAAAGAGTATGAGGGTCGAAGAGAGATGGAGAGATGATGATGGGGTGTGACATGGTATTGGAGGATAATTTACCGGTATTGAGATTATACGACATAGACAGTACTCTTGTAGATCGAGTCATTTCAAATTTGGAAATAAATCTTAATTTTTGCAATGTTCTTGTGCAGGCTAGGAAAGGAAACAGCAAACACAAAACTATATAATTATTATTATCCAAAAGACTTACTGATGTAATCTCTAAAATTCTCATTTCATGCTTCATGTACTCTAACATTCCAGCACACAGGTATAAAAACGCTATCATAATGATCATCATCACCTCCAACAAATGAGGTGAAGTCAAACCTAAGATGCAATTACCGGTAAAACCTAACCTTGCTGGATTTGAAAAATATGTGTAATTTAACTCAATCATTCAAGAAGAGAGAGAAAGAGAGAGAGAGAGAGAGAGAGAGGGGGGTGTGTGTGTGGGGGGGGGGGGAGTGTGTGTTTGTGGGGGGGTGTGGGAGTAAGAGAGAGAGAGAGGAAGATAGAGGAAGAAAATCAAATTATAACTGACATCAAAAGACTTTTTTTTTAAATACATGAACTAGCAATCTTACATTATCATTTTCAGTATCATCACTAGCACCAAATAAACAATTTCACTTCAAATTTATCAAAATTGTGTGTGTGGGAAAAAGAGAAAGGGTATGTGTGTGTGGGAGAGAGAGAGAGTGTGTGTGGGGGTGAGAGGGATAAAGAAATATAGAGAGGAAGATAGAGAAAGAAAATCAAATCATAACTGATATCAAATGACTTTAAAAAAGATTAAATGTACTACATGTAGCAATCTTACATCATCACTTTCAGCATCATCACTAGCACCAAATAAGATTTGTATTATAACTTCAAACTTATCAGAAAAATGTATGCAATTAACTACGTTTTAACCCTACTGAATTTTGAAATTAAGTTATAGCATTTCACAATGTCAATTTATGCCAACATCAAAAGATAGCAACACTGATAGAAAAAAATATCTTGATTTGACTAATACATGTATTTTGCATCCTCTACATTCTCTCATCATCATCATCATCACTACCTCCAAACGCGATCTTATCACTTCAAGCAGAATAAAGATGTTTGCATAGATCTCCCTCTCTCCTAACACCGCTGCACCACCACATCACATCTCGATTCAATCTACCCATCTAGGCATCTACTACTCCCTCAGGGTAGACGGCAGGAAATCCTGAAGACGCATCCATTAGGAGCCGCGCAAATTGCATTGTGATGCAGCGGGTGTGGAGCAAAATCAATGTCTCGCCTCCAACTGAATGTGGCGACGATTTTTAAAGCGAGTACTTTCTCATGGCGCTATATTGGAGCTTAATGCATATAGTCTGAAGATTATATTCTTGATTGAAACATGATGTTCGAGATATGATCAGCCATGTCTGTACTACATGATGAAGATACAAGATTGGTAATAGAAGACCCATCATATTTCATAACAATAAAACAAGACTCTTGAAATTGCAGGAGTTTGATCATAAATAGATTTTACATCAAAATGGGCTTTCATTGATTGCAATCTTGGAGTCCACATGGTTTTTATTATACTTCGGACTGAAAATTGTTTCCTGGATTAACAATTCGACCTTCCTACTTCCTTGGTAATCTAAGAAGGTAGGATTTGAGTCGACTAAAATAGAGTTTGATTTTAAAACTGATTAAAGATCAATTTACGGCTTGATGACCCCCCTCCCTCCCCCCCATGACTTTCCGTCTGTTACTCTGTTTCCGATGTAACTAGACAAACTCAACACCTGCATACTTTCTGGATCATACGTCATCTCAATCATACCCGTTCCCATACTCAATACAGAGCCTGCATGTGCGATAATATTCGTGCATGCATTGCAAATTAATCATGTGAAAGTATTGGCATCCCAAATAAAGGATATCCACAATTAATATTCAAGCCAGATATCGGTTCAGTTTCAGTTTCATGTAGAGGAGTACAACTAAAGGTTAATCTGGCTTGAATCGTCTTGGACCACAGTTAATCAGTTAAGATTTGGAATTCCATGAAATACTCATTAACTGTATATTTGACATTGATATATATTTCAAAGGAGAAAACTGACGTAAAATACTAAAGGTCATATATACGGTACACAAACACTTCCAGTACAGGTACTACAGTCAAACCTGCGACCGCCTGTATAGAAAGACCACATTTTTTTTCCCCCTTGAATATGTTTTTTTAAATTTAAAACTGTACTGAAGGTACCTGTACATAAGATCCACTCTTCATGTTTGCCTTGAGTGGTCTTTATACAGATTTCACTACATAATTTGGAATCATTATGTTAATATGTTGTACAACATTGCATAATAGCAACTGCTTATTTAATTCAAAACTGATAATTCACAATCTCATACTTAACAAACATCTGTGTTGGCTCATAAATCCACTGTGTAAATCAGCACAATAATCATTCAACTTTGACATGCCTTTTCAAGATCAGGTGACATTTTAACTCAAGGTCATGTGACAACAACAACAATTTCATTCAACCCTGGCAAGATACATTGAAACGTGTATTTTAGAATGTTGGGTGGGGCTTTGGAAAAATGGTCTCTTTAAATCCAGCAATGACGTACGTCAAAAAGCTAGGCTCATTGCACATTCAGTGATCTGAAACAAAATTAAGATTCTCCCCTCGATCATTATGAAAGCATATGGTGTAAATTGTTTTTACACAAGATTGAATAATGAATGACTCACATTATGTATACCGGGTTTGGGAAACTGAATCAATGCAATTAATTGTAAACTTGGAGAGGGAGTGTGAAACATACAGTCCATTTTTATCAAATTCATTTATGGGAGTTCTTTTCAGACTTGCTACTGTTTCAATGAGATTTCATTGAAAGTGCAATGATTTATTTTTTGTTTTGTATAAATGAATATATTTCTTAATTATTATCATATTTATTATATATTTATATTCATATTTTTTATTTTTTTAGAGATAAATTACACATGTACTCTTCACTGATCAGTTCTTTAATATATCTCGATTGTTTCATTTTCCTTTGACAAACATTAGCCTGATATTTTTCTTTATTTCATTCCATCATAAAATGTACAGATACAGTATAATGATATTGATCCAGGAGGGGGAATTGTTAAAAATCACTTTAAATTATGATCCTGCAGAATGTTAATTAAAGGGATCCAGTAACTTTGTCTTAGATCCTTTAAAAAAATCCTTGATTTAGCTCATGCTGCAATGATAATTATAAACCTTTAGGTCAGTCAGGAACCCCCATGACTTTTACAAACCGATCGCCTGTCTGATTATCAAGATATTTATGATTGAAAATCGAAATCAAATTTTACATTTGCCAAACGGTTTTCATAACACTACAGTCTATTGGGGAAAACGAGTATGGTAAAACCGGTCACTCAAAGGTTTTTACTTTTTTGAGGCACTTCTTGATCATTTTGAAGCGCAATTTTTTTAGGGCTTCAATATAACACCATATCACAGACACTGATAACATGTAGGGCTGTGATCTCACATTTAACATTGTTAAACGATCCCTTTGAAATAGGAAACAACTTTAATTTTTAGAAAGGAAGATGCTGCCAGTATGCTTCCTGCTGATCTCTTTGACATGTAAACCCTTACAAAGTACAATGACAGGCCATTAATGATGATGCTGTACTATAATATCTATACAGAGACAAATATGATTGGATTGTTCTTGTTTGTCACATTTATCTACATGTTCAATGAAACCTCTCTGTAAAGACCACCCAAGGGAGACAAGAAAAGTGATCTTTATACTGTAGGCAGGTGGTCTTTATGTACAGGTTCATTTAGTACATGTTTCAATGAGAAACCATTTTCACCGGAAACAAAAAATGTGGTCTTTGTAGACAAGTGGTAACTAAGGCTGGTTTGACTGTACATGTATATCTAAATTACTCTACTCGCATCAAATTTCCTGTTAACAACAACATACACATCTACAATTTATACATTTTCTATCTGTACAAAATAATGTGAGTGGATCCTGCTGTAAGCTGAAAATAATTTCATAATTAACTCATATGAATACAATATCTAGACTGCCAAAATGAACGGAATGTATCATTTCCATTGCAAGTGACAAATGTTGACTTTACATGAATAAAGTAAGGCTGCGACGAGTAGTCAAATACTCGAGCACTCGCACTGTTAACAACTACTCGAGTACGATTTCTCGTACAGTACTCGAATATTCGGCTGCCATTTTTTTTTTTTTTTTGGGGGGGGGGCCAGCGCCTGACACTGTCCAGGCCGACGCTTACCCGTGCCCGGGAGGCAGCGCCGGCATGGTACCGCGGGTAAAAATGTTTCCCAGCTCAATCACTGTCAACTCACCACTCAGAAACTGGGACCATACATGTATGTCCGGATTTCTGTTTGGATTCGGAGGAAAATGGATTATTCTGTCATCTTTGGTTTTAAAGGGCAAGTCCACTCCAAAAATAACTTACTTTCAATAAAAGCAGAAAAATCAGACAAACCAATCAAAAAAAGTTTTAGCAAAGTCAGATAACTAATAAGAAAGTTATGAATTTTTGAAAAAGTATGTAAAACTATGGAACAATGAGAATCACAACACAATTTGCCAAGATGGTTATCAGTTTGTTACGTCATGTCCTCACAACTTATCAATTACGTCACAGACTCATGAGTGAGTTGCCAATTTGTGTAGTGATTTTCATAGTTTTTCATGACATTAAAAATTCATAACTTTCTTCTTAATTATCTGATTTTGCTCAAACTTTTTTTGATTGGTTTGTCTGATTTTTCTGGTTCTATTGAAAGTAAGTTATATTTTGAGTGGACTTGGGCTTTAAAAACAGCATTGTTTACTATTATTATTATTATTAAATCGGCGCCTTCAACTGCAACTCAAAGTAAAATCGTTTGAGCTTTCAGAGACGGACTTGGGATACTTCTCCCGTAGTATGGTGGTGGCAACAACAACAAAAATCAAAAATCATTTTTTTTTTTTTAAACTAAAAAAAGAACATGGCGTCCGAATATTTGAGTATTCACCTGTAAGCCTGGGAGCTAGGCACAGCCTTAGAATAAAGCGGTCCATTGTATCATAGAGAAGTGTTATTTCCCTTTAAAGTACATTCTAAATGTCGACCGACCAATGCTGAAAAAAAATTACCAATCAAGGAAATACAGTCGATCCTGCTGTAGTGATCCTTTGTCTACAAGACCACATTATTTCCCCCCATGAAAACAGTTTTTAATTGAAACATGTACTAAAGGAAGTAAGGAACCTATCTACAAAGACCACTTTTTGTGTTTCCTTTGGGCGGTCGCTATAGACAGGTTTGACTGTAGTACTGAGGAATAATCTGTTAAGAAACATGAATGAGCGCTGGTATGGGATACTATGGACTACATACAAGAGACGCGCAAGGAGAGCATATATATGTCTCTTCAGAAACAGAAGGGCATTATCTCTGTATAAACGTATACGAGTTAATGCCTACACCTGTACTTTACACCACAGAGTTAACACCCTTCTGGCTCCAAACAGACAACCTGATCTATCTTCATGTATCACATTACCACTGCCATGCACCAAGGTTGCTGGTGCCTGGAAGAAATCAATGTTTGCACATTGTTCAGCCCTCAAGGTTTTATGACACACCTACGCACTGAATCCTAGTACCAGTATATCTGATGTGGCCCACGGACCCATGGTAGAAGAAACTGCCTCTCAACTGTATGTCATTATCATATTTTTCCCACTCCACCTTTAACAATCACTCCACAATAGACTGGTTTACTAATATATATTTAAAATGTTATGCGTACTATCTAAACAAAGGTGGTTCTTCACTACTGAAAGCTTGCTCTAGGCTTGCCCGACATAGCACCAAATGAACATGTAATATATGCAGACTGGATTCTGATTATTTTTGCCACCCCACCTTACAATCACTCCACAATAGACTAGTTTACTAATATATTCCAATTGTATGCATACTTTATTTGGACAAAGGTGGTTCTTCACTACTGAAAGCTTGCTCTAGGCCTGCCCAACATAGCAACAAGTAATATAAGCAGACTGGATTCCAAGTATTGTAGTTCATTCATTAATAAAAGGTTAATGGATAACTTATCACCAGGTCCCCAGGAAAGAAACATCCAGGAATATGAATATGTTATTCAACCATTCTATTACAATCACCCTGTGAAACCCTTTGATCTCATGAGCCTTTATTTTACAACAGAATTTAAAGATGAGCAGGATTTGCGCTATACAGGTAAATGGAATTATGACAGGGATGTTCCCTTCTGCAGCATTTGATAATCTTGTATTAATATAGTATTAATGACTGCTTTGAGAGAAATAGTTGTTTTTATAAGCTCAAGGGAAGGTTAGAATTGTGCTATTACCCGAGGCGTGCCGAGGGGAATAGCCCAATTGTAACCTTCCCGAGAGCGTATAAAAACAACTATTTCTCGAATATTAAAGCAGTCATTAATACTTTTATATGCCGAAAAAAAATAGACTAAAAAATAAAAAATAAAAAATACTTTTTTTTTTTGTCGAAGGTGAGAGTCGAACTCTTGCGTACAATGAGTGATGCATCTTAAACCAACGCCTTACACCACTCGGCCATCGCGCGCTGTTAAATGTTCGGCAGTTTTGTACAATATATACATTAAAATGGATTGAAACCGGCTTCGGCGTGATGAATGCTTCGCAAAAGCACCCTTCTTTTACTTTTGCAATGCATATTGGCACGAACTTAGATCAAGATCTATCGGCAGATGTTGTTTTTTTGTTTTTGGAAGTTTATTTTCGTCTTCATGTCAACAATGCAAGATAAAATTGTCGGTAAGATCGATCGAGATTCAATTGTATTGAAATTACCGACCAGTTATTCGCACACATACGGTATCCTCGATCGCTCAAACCATTTTTTAACATGTAAACCTATGGGGTAACCATGGAGACTGAACTATTTTTTTAATAACCATGGTTATTAAAAATATTAAATGTTTTATGCATGGTTACCAGGAATTTTACAGGAACAGTTGAAGTTTATGAATGCAATTTCGACCAATCAGATGGCTGGATTACTTAAGTGAGGTATATAACAGTATCTATCAATGTGAATATCATTTCTGTCTTCTTATTAATTAATCTTTATCTTCTACTTCACTTGTTCATTTTTGAACTCCTCCTCCGACCTTCTTCTCCTTCCCTTTTCCTTCCTTCTCCTTCTCCTCCTCCTCTTCCTCCTCCTCCTCCTCCTCCCCTTCCTCCTCCCCCTCCCCCTCCTCCTCCCCCTCCTCCTCCTCTATTTTCTTCTTCTCATCTCCTTCTTCTCCTTTCTCTCCCTCTTCTCCTTCTGCACCTTCCAATTCTTGTTCCCTTTTCTTATTCTCTACTTCTTCTGAACTCTCACTACATTTATGTATCACAATGCCCCTTGTATCTGCTACTATGTACCCTTTTTCTGTTTCATCCTTTTATATCCTTTGTCTCTCACTTATCCTACAGTATATATCTCAGCAGGAGCATCTATTCAGACCCCAAAGGTAATTAAATATGTGAAAGTAACTCAACACCCTTCTGGCTCAAATCAGACATTATGTTCTTTTTTCAGAATATCTCTACATTTTGGGGTGCTGGTAACTTAGAACATAAAAGATATATATATATTTTATGGTAGAAAGCAGACAGGTGTATGCCAACAATAATATATTTCATAAGCAAGTTTCTACAGTGACCTGACCTACTTTCCCTCCCGCCCATTAGGGTCTATCACCATGACAACCACTACTCAAAGGCAAACTATAGTCTACTCATTAAGACTTGTTTGGAAATAACCATCCATTCCTATAGTGAAAATCAAATGTGTATACAACACACAAAATGTTCACAAATGTGTGAAAGTGGTATTAAAAGGATTCGCTTAAGTTCTATGCTGCAAAATAATTGACTAGCAAACTATCAAACATTTATAATTGGCAATTTGCAGGTGTTTTTTGCCACAATAACAGCTGCTTTTTTCTTCTTGTTGTTGTCATTGACAACCTTTCCCTCCCTTTCCCATTTTCTTTTCATTTACTTTTCTTTTTTCAACTTTTGGTCAGCCATTTGGCCAGCTTTCACACCACAGTTGAGCAATTATACAATTATATAAATCTTGACTCTATTTCATGACAGAAGTGATCTACACGTAGATACAAATGTAAAACGGTTCGTTTTTGGCAACTACGATTATCTAGAGGCGGAGACAGGTTAGCCCTCCAGGGAGAAAGAGTAGGGAGAAAAATGAAAAGAGAGAGAGAAACAAGTGAGATGGAGGGAGAGAGAGAGTGGAGACAGCGACAGAGACAGAGAGAAGAGAAAGAACTATCTTGAATTGTACCAAATGTACCCATTATCACAAAAATGTCCTCCAAAGATCCCGCGACCTCTCCATAAAACTTGACAAATTAATTGCACATCAAGATTCCAACTGCAGAGGCCATCGAAAACAATAGGTTTTCACCTAAACTGCGATCTTGATGATCCATGATTGTCAAGAAAAGTTTGGATCGATGTTTGGGAGAAGTTTTCTTTTCTTTTCTGCGTAAGGAGCTCTTGATAAACTGGACTTTTTACTTCGGCAGCAGTGGAAATAAAAGGAGATGCGTTAAATTGTAAATCGTTGACGTGGAAACTTGTATGAAGAAAAAAGGTGAGCCATATTTTGTGTTGAATTGGAGCTGATTAAATAGGTTTTTAAGTTTGCTGTGAAAAGTTTTAATCTATAACTTAGAGATAGTAATTTCAATCAAGATGAAATTAGAAAATGAAAACTGTTGTTGCACTCTAGAAAATGAGTCCTGAAAGGGGAAATTGCAAGTGGTGTATTAGAGCCACAATAATGACTAACCCGCTCGCACTGTGTCTAATATCATTTCAAGTGGTTGTTTCATGCTATTTTTTTTATGAATATGAAGAAGAGCACTTAAAAGTCATTATAACTTATTGGGAGAACAACAATTCCTGATTTCAATATCACTAACAATGACACAATACAATTCTTTATTGGATGACCTGGAATAATGTTTATTTTTTATGAGCGAAAGGATGAAAATTGAAGAATGAAAAATTATATTCAATTTCCTTTTAATAATATACATGTTGTATGTAGATTTGTTATAGCCTACAGGCTTTCACGTGTTAAGATTATTATAGAAATATTTACATAGTTTCTAAAAAATTCACTCTAGATCGTATACTTTACAGGAAGTAAACAAAATACTTGAAAATTGTGTCGCGACTCAAGTGTTAGATCTTTGAATTTTGCAGAATCTCAAGAAGTGAAATAATTGAAAAACATTGATCACTGTCCACAATAGTGTATACAACCTGTAACATGCACACCGTAGTTCTACTATTTTATCAATAACGACACCTGGGTAATCAATTTTGGGGGAAAATAAAAATGGAAGAATGGCATTGCATAAATCATAATCATATAGATTTTTGTTATTATTAGATAGAAAAACTTGCTATTCTACTGGCAGAGTATCTGAAGACTCTTTTCTAATTTAAATTTCTTACTCCCTCTAGAAGAATACAGTAACTGAAAACTAGGATTTTTCATTCATAAAGCATAATTTGATTTGTGTTTGGTTAATTGAAAATCAAGTTAACCATCATTTACGACTTTACATGAATCTCCAAGCTAAATGTACATGGATAGGCTTGTTTTATGCAATCTTTCAAACTTGAAAATCTAAATTAAATCTTAAAGACTGGGATAAGATGTCAATGCTCAAAAACAATTCAAGATAAAACTTGAGCCTCCACCCCTGAATGTTAATAATAAATATTAACACTATAAAAAATCAGCCCATCTTTTAAAAGTGCTTGCATTGAACTTCATATTTCACTCTTACAGTGTACACTCAACAGACTACATTTTTATTCACGATACTGTACAGAGTTATTCAAATTCAAAGACTTGATTATTAACATTCATCATTCATCAGTTTTAAACATAACTAGACAGAACTTTTTTTGTAAAAATCATCAATAGTTAAACATTTTTCCTGACATACAGGACTTTTAAAAGGGCTGTTACATGTGGATCTTCTCTCATATGGTTTATCAATATATTTTACTCTCAATGAAATGTCATACATACATGTACATATTTAATACATCTCTTGCTACGTGTAGCACTAAGCATCACCTTTTTCAATAAGTTTCATTAAACATTGACTAAAAATACTGTACAGAGTTATTCAAATTCAAAGACTTGATTATTAACATTCATCATTCATCAGTTTTAAACATAACTAGACAGAACTTTTTTTGTAAAAATCATCAATAGTTAAACATTTTTCCTGACATACAGGACTTTTAAAAGGGCTGTTACATGTGGATCTTCTCTCATATGGTTTATCAATATATTTTACTCTCAATGAAATGTCATACATACATGTACATATTTAATACATCTCTTGCTACGTGTAGCACTAAGCATCACCTTTTTCAATAAGTTTCATTAAACATTGACTAAAAATACATATTTCCCTTGAAACAACTTTTTTAATTCTCCCTTTTCCTTTGTTTTATGAACTACATTCTTTCCAGATGTCGGGTTTAGCGCAGCAATTCATGTACATCTTTGGCAGACTACAAGCTAGCCCTGAAACCAACCGTGAGGAATCAGACGAATCGGAGATTGATATCGACAGTTTGGAAATCATAGAGCCGATAGAGGAAGTATGTGAGGTAATGAGCGAGGTATCATGCATTTAATGATTCCATGCATGTGAGAAAAGAGGAGTGCTAGCTGTACCTGGGTACAGTAATAGTAGGCAATGTGACTTTGTCCTTGTCAGTGTTTTTACAAAATAATACTAGGTTCTGAAGCTTTTTTGAGGATTTGACTTAGTTCTTCATAAGAAAGTAAGAAATACAACAATCTCACAAGTTACCGTACTATTAAAGTTATCACAACAAAGTCAGTGGCTGTTTCACTTGTTATTAATCTTTAGCATAAAACCTATGTGCATGTATGTAATTCAAAGACTTGCATGCATTAGACCGTTTTACTAACAAGTAACAAATGTTCAAATTTGTGGATGTTTCTATCCTGGGCACCTAGTGACAAGTTATTCAATTATTAACCTGTTATTAATAAATGAACTACAATACTTGGAATCTAGTCAATAAGTCTGCATAAATTACTTGTTGCTATGTCTGGCAAGCGTTGCCAAGCTTTCAGGTTGTCAAGAAACAATCTTTGTTTACAAAATATGCATACAATTTGAATGGCATTAAACAAATATTTTGATCAAAGTTACTGCTAATCAATCAAAATTAGTGACAAAATATTTATAACAGATAAGGCCTTTAATATAAATAATATATTGCAATATAAGCGGGACTTGCGGCCAAGGCACATTTAGGCACATCACAACAGCAAAAACACGCTTGTTCACACTTCACAAACAATCACATAACATCTTAACATTTTAGAATGGACCCAGGGGAGTTTGCAAGTAAATTTCTGGAAAATCTAAAAACAATTCATATTGCTCATAGTAGAAAATTTAGTCAAGTTAGTCAACCATTTTAGTATGTTTTTATTATACTCGGTGATGGCAAATTCATACAAATTTGTTTTTAATTGTCACGTATATGCTAATACTGTTTTTTTTCATCGGTGCATTTGCAAATCAAGAAAAATGAAAAATGCCCTTTTAAAAATGCTCCGTTGGGAAATCCAAATCCAAATTAATGATGTGAGATGCTTGTAGGATACTTTACAGGAGACAATGGGCGATTTACCATTGAAAATAGGACACACACAAAAAAAAATCACTAACAAATATTTTAAAAATAAAAAAATTGATGTTTTTTGTTGTGGACATTTCACAAAATCTTTTATGAACTTGAAGAATTTATACTATTTTCTAAATATTGTATATTCATAATCATTTATTTCATATGTATGTATATAGTTTATCAAAATTCACATTTTTTCATGATTTAACTGAATTTTTTTTTTTACCGGTACTCTATATTAGTGAATCCACACAAATACATATTACTATCAATATAACTTGGATGCTGGTGTGAGGAAATAAGATTTTTTGAGTGGGAAAATTGGAAATTTATATTAGCAATATAAGGAAAACAATTAGAAGATAGTGATTTAATGACGTCAGAGACTCATGAGTGAGTTGCCAATTCGTCTTGTAATTTTCAAAGTTTTTCATATCATTAAAAATTCATAACTTTCTTATTAGTTATCCAATTTGCTCAAACTTTTTTGATTGGTTTGAATGATTTTTCTGCTTGTACATTGTAGTAGAAGGTCAGTTATTTTTGGAGTGGACTTGCCCTTTAATAGGTAGAGGTTTTGTACACAGCAAACCCCTGGTCCCATCAAGAAATACACCTTAAAGTCTCTCGGAAAGAGTTGGGTCCAGGGGGGGGGGGGGGCGGGAGGGGGGAAATGAAAGATAATGACTTTTCGGTTGGTAAAAAGACTGGAAGCTACATGTAATCCTGGTTATTAACCATACCTGTTTATATTATTATGGTTTGGACTGATCGGAGCGGCGGAGCGCACGCTTCCCTAATTAGCTGATCCAACAAATAGGGGGAAGGGTATTTTCAAACTGTAATCAGTTGTGATCCCTTGGGGCAAGCGAAAAAATAAGCGCATAGATATATTCCTTAAGACTGGGACTACTTATCGATCGGGGCGTCATATCTCAAAAGTGACAAACCTCAGAGTGTGCCAGGACACAATGTTTAAATCGCTGTTTTGACCAAGATATTTTTAGAATTCCGAGATGACCCCCCTTTGGAAATATTGGAATTCACCTGCTCTTTCATTTATTGAGTATCACCTTCAGGATCAAAAGTTTGAATCTCGATTTGACAAAAAAAATTGACCAATTTTGCATGGTCGAGCATAGACAGCAATAACCATCTGATTTGGGTCATTTCTTTAATAAAACTGACATTTGTTGTCATTCCCCAATACAGATGGCAACCCAGAGATCTCGTACCGTGGGGTAGCTCTATAGCCAACAATGGCAGCTTTTTATGTCAAAACATTTTCTCCCCGATTTTCTTTATTTAGATCTAATTTTCTGATTTCTAAATCAGATGTAAATTAGGTCGGTATGTCATTTGTCCTAATTACAGTTATAAAAATTTGATAACTTAATATTAAATAAATAATTTACGGACTTACTTATATGAATTATCCAATTTTTATCTGAGAACCGCGAAGCAGTACGTTCATGCATTCGAAATATTACCCGGCGGCCGATATATTTCCGGGTCCACCTACCAAAACATAGCCAATGGCCAATCAGAGCACTCGTTTCGTGGGAGTTCGTTGGTCAAGCCGGGCCGACTCGTACGTAGTAGCTACGGTAGCTATTGGACGTTCGAAAAGAAAAAATGAATATTCATCAACTAAAACCAAGACGGATAATGTTGACGACGAGACTTTCTCGGATTAATCATTAATTTAGGATCTAAATGAGCAACCTATCGTAAGTCAAATAAGCTAAATATATGTTATTTTTAATTAGACTCTAATTATTGTAATATTACTGCATGTATGAGGATGTAAAGAGTGAAAATCTCGTAGCATATCTCATTCATCACGGTCCTGCCGAACCGAACCATTGGTTCCGTACAGTCCCTCGCAGAAAGAGGTCCCCAGACTTCAGTCTCTATAATCGGAGGTCTAGTGGAGCCAGACGTAGTCTCAGTGGAACAACCGACGATTAGAGAGACTGAAGCTTTCGGCCTAGGTCGAGCAATGCACGTAGACTGCATAGGGATGCGTGCAATCTCTATGGGAAGAATTTTAGCACACAACATCGGGTGCCTGATCAGACACCCTACCTTAAGCCTAATTTACAATGCCATATTTATGCTTAAAATTTTAACTAAAGTCAAAGTCTGAACCGATTTCATAATTTGTATCACTATCATCATAAATTCACATCACAATCAATGAATCAGTCGCATTGAATTTTGAATTTTATTTTAGCTTGATAGTCGATACCAATCATAATCATTGCCCAATCTCGATAATCTTTAAGTCTAAGGACAGCCGAGTATTAGAACAAACGGTCGACTCATGTGACTCCCATTCATTCTTTATCTTATCGACGGATTATCATGATCATATTCATAATTCATATCACACTGCACAGCTCAGCGGCAGTAAACGTCACTCAATTCAACGTCAACATGAACGGTCATCATCACCCGACACACAGTCACAGTCGCAGAAGTAGACACAGGCTAAAGACAGTAGAAGTCTAACTTTTTGTTAGTATTAAATTCACAGACTCACCGTAAATTTTCCAAAGAATGGACACTTTTGGGCTTGACAGGGCCAAACCACCCTTTCGATTTTGAGAGCATAGTGGACTTCAACACTATGTATCTGTAGAACAGATGGAGTCCTTAATTCTATGTTTTCGTTGTAGAACAAGCCTCTGATTTCACCGGATTTGTGATGATACAGAGAACAGTAGCTCATTCAGCTGTGGTCTTATGGG
>JAVYIG010015727.1:0-34563 GCA_035222895.1 Strongylocentrotus droebachiensis | reverse complement strand
GAGGGAGTTAATATTATGACATTTTATTATTATAATAACAACGGTAACTGTCGATGGGAGGCTGGCAAAGAGATAGAGATTCCACAATGTGGGTTTATAGTATTCATTGTGTTAAATACTTTGTCATAAATTGATTTGATTATTTTCCTGGAGCAAAACTCTCGATACTCTAAGATGTACACAATCATGCTTTATGTTTTATAGCGTGCAAATAACAACTCACAGGAATATTCATTTATACATGAAATAATTTCATTACTGCATGTAACAGCTCATCCGGACTAATAATTCCTGACAACTACCTCATCATGCAAACCAGTCAGACATCTTCACTCGGACAATTATCCTTTGAAAATAGAAAACTATCCCAAAGTAATAACGACCTTGTCAATAATGTACGGAGGTATCTGTCTAATGGATTTTTTTTTAGTTGTATTGTCGACACCTTCCTGTCCATGGAATAGATGTACGTCCGGGGTTAATTGCCCGTTAATCCACGAGGTAGTTGTCTTAGGAGTCCTTTGCTATATAATAATAAGTACATAGATGCAGACATGATACAGGAGTATATACAGGTATATCAACATTATAATATATTTCACAGTGGGAGAATTTTTTTTAATGTTTGTCTTCTGTAGTTGCTTATCATTTCTAACTTTTACTAACTAATTAAATACCTAGATTGTGATCGATGGTGACTAAGATTTTTTACAAGTTAATTTGCTTCAACATTTTGTGGAATTTATATGTGTATCCATTACGACATGCAGATTATGATATAAACAAAATAGAAACATGCAGGGATAATGGCTTCTGTGTAAATTACAAACTAATGGAGCCATAGAATGTTTTTGTTATACACAAATACAATGGAACTTAATAGTATGTGAACATAACATAATATACTCTCAATTCAGTTGTAACACGTACATTGAATCCAATGAAAATTCAAAACTTTCCCCAATTCTAGTCAATCGATGACGCATTAATACAATGGCATGTACTTGCAATATATAAACATTTCTTTTAGAGGTGTATATAATGCTCTACTTAAAGCTACTATGTCCCATTTGCAGGCCCAAAAAATTAAAAAGTTAAATTCCAACTGCATTTGAAAGATAATACTTATTTAGAACTTCCCTAAAAATGGTGGGGCTTGAAAATGTCTTCAAGTGGGAAAATAATGACTATTAGTTGTCAAATCGACTTTAGGGCTATAGAGCCCAAAAGTAATAGTCTTGATTTTCAGACAATTGTACAGAATGGTCATACGTTTTATGCTGCGCAAAGATTCAATCAGTTTAATCTTGGCCATCACAAGAAGTGGGTTATTGATGTAGACAAATGCTCATGTACCCTTTACAACTCTTTTCATGTATGTTATTACCAAAGAAGAAAAAAAGCCAGTCAGTCACTCAATAGTGTCTGACAGTGAAGTCTAGCAAGTAAACGGGTTTCCTTGCATAATTTGAATATGAGGACACTGCTAACGTTTAAATTTCACAGATAGGATATACATGACATATTCATAATTCCTGCAAAGTTCTACAGAATTTGAGGTTGGCTGCAAAAGGGACATAGTACCTTTAACTACGATACACATTTACTTTACAGGAAAAAAAATGAGACTACATTTCACTTATATTTTTAGAAAGCCATTTGAAAGCGAAGGAAGCTATTTTCTAAATATTTCTTTATAATCATAATTGTATTTCTTCAATTTTGAAATGCTCTTTGTCAGGCAAAAGCTTCTTCTTGTTGAATCAATACCTAGTTGTCATAATTATTAATTTGACGTACAGTGATGCAGATACCTGTGAGCACATCGAAATTGTTATTAGATGATATATATATACATAATAGCATGGTGATTAAGAGTTCATGCATGGTGAGTGCGCATTGAAACGAGATATTATGAGGATTAACAATACAGAACTTGAACTCTGTGCGATTTAATACTTAAGTGATTCTTTTGCAGATCTCATGGCTCTTTTCACCTTGTGTTTTTGCGGTATAAGTAGCTTCAAGCAAAATGCAAATGGACAATCGTTAGCTGAAATAACTTTGGCCGCTGTGGCGAGATTGCCCCTGCATGATTACCAATTTCCCATGTTTACCCATCTTTTACGTCAAATGCATAATCGCGGAGGAGTGTCACTGGCATTATGACATTCATTATTACATTACTCGCATTCAGTTACTCGGGAGGAATAACATTGTTGCACCTCAGATTTATCTTCAACATCTTGATCAGCTTTTTCCAGAAGTACTCTTGAAACCCCTCATCCTCATCCCAGCTGAGGTATGGTTTACGATCACTCAGGTACAGCCTCATCAAGAATGGAAGTTCATCATCTGGAATGTCCTCCAGGAAAATCACCACCATGTTCTCTATTTGTGTGTCATTGACCTGATCCGCAGCGGTCCGAAATTGGATGACGAACCAATTATCCTGGATAGCAGCCCTACTGACCAACACGACGGTCTTGTAGCTCTTCTCAACGACGTAATGAACTGCGTCATAGTAATGCATACCTAACGGAAGGTCATTATCGCCGTACACATTCCTATTGTATTCCGGCAGCAGTTCTTCTAAGACTGGACGGAGGCGATCTCTAACCCACATTTCGTCTTCCTCTGCAAACATCACGTTCAAATGAAATTCATAATCGTCAAAATCTCGAGCATCTCGGATCTCCCGATAGCCAATGACTGCCATTTTCAGGAGGAATAGTTTGTATTTCAAGAACCATCGATGACGGTAGGCAAAGACCAATACCATGATAATCAATGCGGTTACAATAGGAAGTGAACAGTAGAGAGCGATGTTTGGGCCACAGAATTCCGCTGGTTTAAATGACATCAATGGCTTTTCTTGCAATTCTTCCAGTGAGGCAGAGGAACATCTAGTGTCAATTTCGTTCAAAAGTGTGATAGACCCGGACAACCATAACGGAAGCCATTTTACATTACAAGTACAAGCAATCTCGTTTTCCGAAATATCAATGGACGAGAGGGTATTTAATATTGGCTCAAAAGTGCTGTGGTTCAATCCGGTGAGTTGATTTCTAGCGAGTGTAAGATTTTGAAGTCTTGATGAATTAAAAAAGAGATCTCTATCAAGATACTTCAATTTGTTGCCCTCCAAGGAAACGTTCCTTAGATGTGCCATATTCCAAAGTGCCCCATGTGGAAGGTCGAGTAACTGATTACCTTCTAGGTGTAAAATCTGCAGACTTCGGAGACCTTCAAATGCATTCACCTCAATCTCTGTGAGTTGACAGTCACTCAGATCTAACTCTTGTAGCAACAACAAATCAGTCAATATCCCTGATTCCAATCTTTTCAATGGGTTTTTCTTTACATCAAGGCTGATAACAGTTCTCAATCCTCCAAACAGTGAAATATTATTCTTTACAAATGGAATCCATAATGTGTTCAAACCGGCATTTCTTATTATCACATGTTTAAGTGACTTAGTTTGATTGAAAATTTGTTTGATTTGACCCGGCCACTTCGGTTTTTTACAATCACTGTAGACAAATGTTTCGAGATTTGGAATATCTACAGATACATACCAAACCATTAACCAGCATTCCGATAAGTCTAGGTACTTAAGGTTCCTTAAATCTGTGAAAGCTGTAATCTCCAAATGAATTAAATTTTTATTTCCTCTCAGGACCATTTTGTCAAATTTGTTAATCCTTCAAATGATCTTTCAAAGATTTGGACTAGAGAGTTGAAAGCGAGATATAATTCGCGTAAGTCTACGTCCCAAGTAGAACTATTGTTGATATCTATGATTTTATTATGATTAGCATGTAGAATAAGTAGGCCTTTCATTCTGGCAAAATTTACAGGACCCATATTTTTAATACGACACCTGTCTATTATAAGGGTAGAAACTAGGGGTAAATCTAAAAATCCCATTTGGGTAAGATCGGGCAGGTGATTTCCGGAAACATCGAGAACCTGGAGCGTTTTGTTTCGTAACAGTGCGAAATGGTGCTGGTCAATCTTTGCTATCTTCGTGTCATGTAAAAGAAGCTCCTCGATATGAGACATTCCAATGCCTCTAAAAAATTGGTCCCACAGGTCTTGCCTCAGTCTACTGTTGGGAAATGAGAGAACTCTGGCTCGTATTGTTGCTATGGTTGGAGGGTCAATCGAATTGTATTTGATCGCTTGGTAGTTGAGCGAATTTATTTCGCAATCTATTCTGAATCTGCTGGGTACCAACGCTTTAATTTTACTCAACAAAAAAACGATGTTTAGTATGCGAGTTTTTGAACTACAAGAAGTTATGTTAATGTGTGAAAGCATGTCAGTAAAACTTAGATCTAATAACTGTAGGTTTGGGAGCCATCTTAATATGTCACCGGGGACAGATTCTAAACCTGTTGACGAAAGAATAAGATGGGATAAGTTTATACTAAAGTTAAACATTTGAGATGTAACAGATCTCAACGACCAATTTTTACTCAGATCCAGGTACTGCAGCATACGCATGGCATAAAAACTGCCAGTAGCTATCTCACTTAACTTACTATAACTGATATTTAGATTCTTAATCCGTTGATATCTAGTGAACGAGGAGTTGAAAATGGACCGAATATCATTCAATGAAAGGTCTAGTTCTTCGACTTCTGGATACAGATCCTGGGGAACTTCCGTAAGTGCCATTCTGGTGCAGGAGATTTTCCTCTTGTTAGGACCTTGGGAACAGCGAGTGCGCGCCAAACGTTGGAGCTGGAGACCATGGTGTTGGGATGACATCTCTTCAGTCGCAGTCAAAGTGAGAAGATACACTAGGACTAGTAGCGGGATCAACCTCATTTGAGCCATGTTGGACAAAGAAAGCTGAAAGTAACAAGAAGTGCGAAACTAACTTTGAAATTTGCTTTCATATGTCTTGAAATTTTGTAAGGTCTAATGGCATCTTAGACTCGAAAATATTTTTTTTAAACAGAGAGGTGATTGGACTATAGAATATAATACTTTTTAATAAAAGCTCTTGATAACTGATACAATAGCAAACTGTATTGTTGTACATTTATTCAGTACTTGTAATAAGAATAGATTACACAATTTTATTTGTCGCTCGTCCATTCGTTTAGTCCTCGGTGTTTGCGTCACTGTATTGTTTGTACATTTCATTTACAATGATTGTGCGTAACGCTGAAGACAATGATCATGCAAGTTCACTTGTTACTGCTTTTTTATCATTCTGTTTCTACATCAATATAGTGCGATAAAAAGATACCAAAAACGTGAGCTCAAAGCCACACCCAATCCAGAATATAAAAACAAGGAAATATATACATGTAGCAATTTAGCATCATGTTTATTATATTTATTATTCAATTTAATGGTTCAACAAGAATATAAATGTTATAAGTTTGTACCCAACAAATGATATTAAGTGTGGAGTAGAAGTAATTACAAAGTAATCTAAATTGTATAGGCTATATTTAAGTTTAACAAATGGCAATGAGAGCAATTATATTCAGTTAACTTAGAACAGACTCCAAACCTCTTTTCTAAATTCTAGAAATATTTTGTTTTAAACTTCATCTACGTCTTGTATCAACATCTATATATGATTTGGTAAAAGGTGACTCTTTAGTCGGTTATTGTCATTCCTAAGTATCATTTGAAGACACTTGTACAAGCATTGCTTTTTAGTGGACCCCTCTGTTTCCAACATGTATTTCTACATTCAATTTTTTTGTAAATGTTTATAATTGATTTGTAATGTTTTGTTGGAAACATGAATAAATTAAAAATAGAAATTGAATTGAAATTGAAACAGCACAGTTATACAATAAGAAAAAAAATAGCGGCTTACTTTATCAACCAAAATGTAAGACAACGCAAGGACAATTTTGCATTTCGTTCGTAGGATCGAAGCTGTGGAATGATTTCCCGAATGAAATTAGATTAAAAATTACAAGGTTATCTTTCCGGATACATCTTTCCACCTACATGACGTGGGATCAACCCCCCTATCGTTTTTTTTTTTTTTTTTTTTTTTTTTTTTTTTTTTTTTTTTACTTGTCTTCCATTATATAATGTATATTCTTGCTTGTTAACGGTTATAGCTGCCCTTAAGTTTTTAACGCACATCTGTATGATTTAATTTTTAATTAATACATCTTTTTAATGTTATGATCATAGTGATGATTGAATTTGTTCAAAATATATATTTGTTATCTTTTATTATAATGCTTGGATACTTTAATTTGTTTCTTCTTTTAAAAGTGTAAACAAATTACAAGATCCTGTATTTTTGTATAAATGTTAACACAAAACAAACAGGTGTCACATTCATAGATATTTTGTTTTTAATCTTGCCAAATAATGGAACTAGGTTCGACAAGCACTTTTGCTAAATTTTAGTTCCCATTAACAACTTCACCTAACTATTATAGTAGTAAACATATTTACGTGTTTATCTTGTACATTAAATAGTATGCAGATCTATGTCTAAATATCGTTTTAAAACCATTACTGTTCAACCAACAATACTCTTCCGTTATGTATACATGTATCATTATTATTCTTTGCAATGTATGAATGTAGTAATAGCAATATTAGTGGTTGTAGTCGTTCCATGCAGAAACGAATTTATTTTATTTTCCACATAATATAAACAATGGCAAAATAATCACTATAATAAAGATAATGATATAACAGAAAATTAGCTTTGAAATATCTTTGACATTTCGTTTTCTTAGTCTTGTAATACACACAAATTTAGTTACAGGAAATGAAAAACAAACCTACTTGGAAACAATGTTTGTTAGGTGTAGGCTATCACAGTAATAATTTAAACTTTATACATTCATAACCGTAGATTACGGAGTCAAGGAAACATGACGGACACAAAAAACGAAACAAAAACAAATAAGAGTAGTGGCAGGATGAGGATGGTAGATGGAGACAATCAGGGGTGAGAGAGTAACAATCTATTTATGGAAATATTTTTCATCCTCGTGTATGATTTCAAAATATGTCAATTTCTCTCAATCAAACCCAACAAGGCCTATTTATTTCCAATTTTATGCAGTGAATTCTCAAAATGTGATCGTCACTTAAAAGCCACTGATATGTAGTTTTCCTGTGCCTTTTTGGCAACCCCAATAATGTTTATATATCTCAACTAGATCCTAACTGACTAATATTTATATTAACAAAAAATAATAATAATATTGTAAGCTATTTTTTTCCTGTTCCGTTCCGTGCATATGAGGTTTCAGATTACAACTCTATTAATTTAGTTTAAGCATTTTATGTTATTACATAACTTTTCTTCCCGATAATGATCAAAATGTTTCTAATGTAGGGACCGTTTTGGGTTTGATGTGATGAATGAAAGCCATTGTAGTGACAAAATAATGTAATGAAAATAATGATGGATATAATGGTAATTGTTCAAATCATTATAAGTTTATCCCGATTTATGTTTTATCCTGATATAATGTTTATTATCTCATGCTGTGAATTATTATTATTCTGTTCTTTACTCTATATTTTTCCAGGATGCAGCCTGTGCGGTGACATGCTTTCGAGTAAAAGCAAAATGAATAGCTTTTGTCACCCCCGACCAGCAGATTATATCCTTCTCTCTCTCGTTCTCCTCTCCACTTTCCTAAAACTGTTTGCATGTATTATCTGATTGTTGTTCTCATTGAATAATTTCCGATTGGTCACTTAAATAATAATATTAATTAAACAGGAAAAAGGGAAAAAGGCAGAAAGAGACAAAGAAGAAGACAGAGAGAGAGAGAGAGAGAGAGAGAGATGTGTTGTTAATAAATTCAAATTCGAATTCAAATTCACATACGTCCGGGCAAATGCATACAAGCGTAGGTATACATGATAAATGCATAAACAAAATGCCGATAATAAGTTGGCCGGGGAAAACTATAGCTTTAAAAAAAAATTAGCCTTATCAACAGAAAGTTTAAAAATCTTACCCTCTTAAATTTGAAAACGTCAATACAAGTCGACAAAGCTTCCAGTCTTCTGCATCACCTACATTAGTAACATGGTGTAGCTCTCTCAAACGATAGATACTGCAATGAATTTACTTGTTAAGTGGGCATGGTTAATATACACGTACATCACTTGTGAGAGAGGCGTTGGGTAAGTAAAGCAAAAGTGAAAACATGTTAATCGTTATTACTTTTTTTAATTGTTATCATTAGTTTCATGCTCACTAGAGATCAGATGACTAGGACTAGAAACAACAAACGGAAAAATATGGGTGTCTCATTGCATTTATTTATTCATCACAGCTTATTTCACAAGTTAACTCTTTGTTTGCCAAACAAGTTCTGTGCGCCACGTAGTATTCATAACGGAAAAGACCTCGTGAATATTTAAAAGTTCCAGTGAAATATTAAACTGTATCAGTGTTAAAGGGTTGTCACGGAGCTAATGAAGACCAGAAAAAAGTAATTCTACAAAGCCATTGTTCTGCACAAAGCAATCCTTCCGTCAATTGGTGCATATTGTTTTGTGCAAAATTGTACGTGTGGCAACCGAGCGATTGGCATAGAGGTGAAGAAAGCAAGCAAAGTGTTAACTGTCTATGATGATTTTTTTTTTAACCTGCAGTTACTAATGCACAAGGTTGACCGACGCGTTATAAAGAAATTATACTGAAATTCTTAGACAATGGTGCTTGTGGAAGATATAGGCCTTAATACTTACAATATGATATTTGTCCTGACTTCGGAAAAATATTTGTTTAAATAAATCCATTTACTCTACACGTGAAACAAAAGATAAAAAGAGATCTATGACCTGACAATGAGGAATTTTACACCACCTCAAGTAAACAACAACAAAAAACAGATAAAAACTTCCTGTACAAAAGTAGTAAACGATTTAAAAGGGGCATCTTTGCGTTGTAAAAGAAGAATATAATTTGAAGAATTTAGATATAAATCTACCCTTTCACTTATTTTTCGCAAGCTAGTAATGATCTAAAAACCACATAACATATTTGCTGTTTCTATAACATTCTGAAATTAGTTGTTTAAGTTTCGTAGTATAATTCTTTTAACAATTTAAATATATAGATAAGTATCGTATTATGAGCATGTAGAAAAATGAAATAGTATGAGCATCAAGATAAATACACGTATTGCCAACTCCGTGTATTGCATAACATGCACATTAAGGCTGGTCCAGCATTTATCAATGTTGACACCATACCCCTCTGCCGCGCTTGAGTTGCGTCTATATTTCTGTTACATCTCGATAGGTTATGTTGCTGTTGGGTTTCTTAAGATCTTGATAGGTCTTGGGATCGGTACGATTCTGGTAGTTTGGTGTATCTGTATTAAGATCTTGGTAGGTATGGTCGTCAGCATTCGGGTCTTCGTATGTATTAGGGTCTTGCTGGGAGTCATCAAACACGGGGTTCTCATACTTTGAAGAGGTCTCACGTTCGGTGTTTGGTAGCGATGCGGCTGGTTCATCCTTTAAACGTCTTTGTTTGATCCTGGAAGTGAAATTCAATTCAAAACAACATTCATTTCCTTCTCCTTTGTAACATAAATGAAATAGTACACACACGCATAAAATTAAGATAAAACCAAAGGACGAATGGTCCCTGATGACCATAACATGATGAGCGTGCGTGTGATTGTAAAGGCCCCTTATAATACAAAACCTTCAAACATATTCTAAACGATTCATTATAATTATATTAGTGACCTTTAGAATACGGAAATCCTGCAGTCACTTTATCCATTATCGTTTTGGCTCATTTTAGATTGTCAAATATTCTGCCTTTTAAAAATTCTAATCTACAATAGATTATTTTCTTTATTTGTAATAATATTATCAGACAGCTGATTTTTCTACCTTAGAGTTATCGAGCTAACTTACCTTCGAAACATCACCACAGCAAATATCAGTATTGCGATGATAACGAGGGGTACAATCACACCCCCTATCACAGCTCCTACCGGTATCCTGGTACCTTATGGCACAAACAAAAATACATGTAGGCCTACATGTGATTATGCTGTCATTTTGCTGTCATTATGCTGTCATGAATTATGCACAAATATTATTTGTCCGTTTTACAAAGTTTTTGTTCACTTTGTGTAGATAATATTTACTTTCATAAATGACACTTTTTCTATTCTTTTCATTAATTTTTTTAAATGATGTAACAAAGAAATTGTTTAAATTCATACTTTCAATTTCTCCTTATTTTTATCTATATATGGTAAGTGCAGACTATTCCATTCAATTAAATTAAAATTAGGTTTTATTCAAGACTTGTCAAAAAGTCCAAAGATTACAAATGCAAGTTTACAGCAAACATATAATCATATAAAGAAAGCATTAAAAAACATTCAATTTTTTCAAAATCATCCAGCTAACCGAACGGACGATAAAGGTGTAATATATATCAGGGTAAATGTGTAAACAACACTGATAAGCTAAATACTTATAGACATAGTTTACATAGTTACCATAGTTATGAAGGTTACATACTGACTTTAGTTTCAAATTGAGCTCTTATGTAAACATAATTAAAATGATAAATTAGATTTGTAAGGCGCCTAATCCAAGTGAAATCAAATGCTCAAAGCGCACTTGTAACAAGAAAAGGAAAAGATCACATAAAAGCATCTGTATTATAAACAAAAAGAACTGGAGTAAAATTGAAGATACGAGAATGAATGAACAGTCAATTCATTGCCGAATGTATTTTACTTCTACCTGCTTTAAAAAAAACATTACCTTCCCATATGATTCTAAGTATGATATTCAGTACAGAACAAGTTTCATTCGTTTCATGCTCTCACCTGAGAGGGTGGTCTTTGCATACACTGGCTCGGACCAATTACTAGAACCAGCTCCATTGACAGTTCGGACCTGACAAACATGGAGATTCAAAAAATGGTGTTGCAGCAATAATGACAATACAGAAATCATCCACACACGAAACACACAAAATAATTGCTTAAATATGGTAAGTTATGTCTACATGATCATGAGATAGGCCTAGATATTCACATCCTCGAGAAAAATACCAATCTACAATCATCGTCCGCATCACAAAAGGTAATATTTTAGATGCCATTCAAGCATTCAAATGTGATTTGTTTGAATGCAATATCATGCAAGTAATTGGGGATTGCTTGTTATATCAATGGCACCAATAGGAAAGAGAATCACTTAAACGTTCATATTTTCTCCAACAACGCTTAGTACAAATGCTCATTCTAATAATGTTCTACATATGGAAAGTTTGTACTAAAATATGAAGAGCTCGAACATTCCATTTAATCGTTTGGTCTTAACTTAAGGATTGAGGTCAAGACATCTCACCTGAACTGTATAGTTGATTTCACTTGGCAGATCAATCACGGTATGTTCAACTTCAAATTCTCCAGTCGGTACTTCCTCCATCTTATAGTCACCATCACCAGTGGGATCAGCTCGCTTGTAGCGAATGATATACTTCTGGATGTTCCCATTGATGTTAGATGGTAGAGGAGTAGACCAGGACAAAGTGAATGAGCTTGCAGTACTCTGTAGATTAGCGACATTGATAGGAGCAGGTGCGACTAATTAGAAGATAAATGACATTAGGAGATAGTACTCTAATAGTATAGTAATTATTAGAAAGTGGTAGTTAATTAGTAAACAACGCATCTAAAGATATATTTTGAGATCTCATTGCTCTTGATCTCCAACAATATCTAACGCGTAAGCATATTGTCCACATCTAGTTTTCTAACATTCAAACCGACGCTGGATTTAAGCATTGTCTGATGTTGAGTTAAAGTTAGACCAAGGTCTTGTCTTACTCTAACAAAATGTAGTCCTCGAGTAAGGTTTACTGGATTAGCAGTATACGGACCAGTCTAGAAAAATGAATGACTCCTACTCTATCAAGATCAATTAAATTTGTAGATGAAACTGAAAATATATTGTGAAATGACCCAAAGTAAAATCAATCCAAAAAATCACGTTGAACGAAAATTGTGACAAAATATATACATTAGTCGCACCAACCTTCTTCAAGTGTTTTTCTGACAGTCTTACTGCCCCTATCACTCTCATCGTCTTTATTTGATGCAGTCATTTGGATGATATAGTCCAAATAGGTTTCTAACCCTCTTATCAAGTATGATCTAGTGTCACGAGAAACAAAAATAATGTATGAAGAAGTTGATCCAGTGGCAGCATAGTAGATCGTATAATAAGTCACTCCGCTCCTGCATTCTGCTGATTCCGAGGGGAGGGGCTGAAACATAAAAGTGCAAATAAATTTTACATGCAGCACAGCAACATCAAACGAAGTTACTTTCACACTATCAAACAAAACTATGAGTCGCATAAATAAGTATGCTGCAATCATCCTGCTTAACAGGAATCTCTTTATTACAAATCATTTCGATATTTGCTTCCTTCTGTAAAATAAAATTAAAAAATCCACTCCATAAATCCAACAGCTCATACTTTCAACTGGCAAACAGTGATTCGTACATTTGTTTTAAACACAAGACGTATCTAATATTATAATAGTCAGATTCGAGGTGGGGAAAGAAACTTCCAAAGATAGCCAGTGATGTAAGGAATTTCCTTTTTGACATAATTATCTCGAGGAAATTTTATGTAATATTAAGTCTGATCAATGTTGTTCGTGTATCTACCACCTCCATATCCTAACAGTGTGGTTCTAACTGTATGTAATACAAATATGACTTGTTTTCTGGACGATTATTTTTATCCAACTTCATTTCACTAAGTCACAACAAAGCTATTTCAAAAACAGTTCATACCTCCCATGTCACCTCTAGCTCTTTAGGGTTAATGGCTGCCACTAGTAGTCCAGTTGGAGAAGCACTGGGTTCTGAAGATTTAAATTATATAGAAGATACTAAATGGCTTGAACCTATAATAGATGAGTTCATTACATGACGTGTGCATGCACGTTATGGTAAGATCATGCATTGCTCCAACAAGTATATTTGTGTGGTTATGAATTAGATATCTATGAATCAAACATTTCAACTAGAATCGGGAAAAAATACAATGAAGGGTGCTATAAACATTTTAGGGAAAATGCATATCTTGTAGAAGAAAATATTCTGTGTCAAATTTCTGAAAGATAGAACAATTAAAAAGAAAGAATTATGAAATACAAAATACGAACACTGACTTCTACGTGACATATTTTAGCCCTAACATTTTAGTTAAAAGTTAATGAGCCTTCAATCATTGGAAAGTGCATAGATATCCTTAAATGTATGAACAAATCATTTACTAATAATGTTATACATGTACCTACTTATAGGTGAATGTGCAAATCAAGCTGAAAAAGTCTGAAAAAGCATCCTTAACATTTCTATTCTGCACTCTGAAATCATGACAAACCCTTGGCATAGTCATGTTTTCTTCTGAGCATTACTTACTTCTACAGAGAGTTATTGAGGTGTTCCTAGGAGACAAAGGTCCTGTTCCACCTGTTCCTTCCCTCACTGCTGCTACGCGAAACATGTAACCTGTGTCGGGTGTCAGGTTATTAACGATGGCTGATGTTGTGAGTTGGTCTACTCGTTGATCCGTTACCACTTCATCACCCTCCTCTACAAAGACATCATATCCTACCAGAGGAGGATCACCTATGTCATCTTCTCCAGACCATCCATTCCATCGGAGACCTACTGTAGCTGACGTGGTACTCACTATCACTGGTGCTTCCTCTATGACTGGCAAAACTGTGAAAAAAACGTGAAAAGAAACACAATTTGTTTGAACACCTAAACGATCGATATCAGAGGTAACATGTAAATTCTCCCCCAAATCAGTTTTAGAAAAGCTATCAATATTGACGCTTTATTATGTTATGCAGCCTGGAGCTTACTTCAAGGTAGATCAAAAATTTCATAAAATTCTTAAAATTACAAGGTAAAATAATGTGGGACCTTATAAGCTATGGTCACAACTCAGAGCGGCGACCGACCGATTTGTAGCCTGTTCGGTCGCCGCTGAAATTTAGGCATCGCCCAACGTCGAGCAGGGTGTAGAGCTCCAGCGATGCCTGGGCTGTGCCCTGTCGATTTTCCATCGGTCGCCGGTCGATTTTAGGTAAACACTGGGCGAAATCGGGGAGCTTCTCCGGGCGGCGTCCCGGCAGTGGTCGACTGATGACCCACCAATTACCGAGCGGTCTCCCACCGGCTGATTGTAAAAAAAAAAAAATTGCCCGGCGGCCGGCCGGTGATCGGCGGGGCACCAAAATACGCTCGGCGCCCGGGGGTCGCCGCCCGGGCACCGACCAAATTGAGCGTTCGCCGTCGATTTAGGTCGAAAATCGAAACCGCTAGGTCAAAGACCGATTTTGAACTCGCCGTCCAGATACCGACTGATCTACCAGCGGAGACCCTGCGGCGACCAGGCGGCGATCGCTCGGCAGCCTTTGACCTAGCGGCTTCGATTTTTGACCTAAATTGCTCGACGGAAAACGCTCGATTAGGTAACGACCGCCCGGGCACTGAGCGTATTTTGGGCGGCGAGTAAAAATGAGCAGGCGCCGCCCAAATTTTAACTCCGCGCAATGCAATGCCCTAAAAACAAGCGGTGTCCGGGCGGCCGCCGCTCGGTGCCTACACTGTAAAAATAATAGTCGAAATAACTCAATAAAATTGAGGAAAAGAATTGCCTTATTTTTATTAAGTAAATATTACCTACGGCATCTTAAGTAGAATTTACTTATTTTGCTGAATAATTTTTTACTCAGTTAAATCGAGTTACATTAACGTAAATAATTTAAGTATTGTAATAATTTTAGATAATTAAAAAAAAAGCTATGATAGGATTACATATTGCACGATTTGGTACCCATCTAATCTAACAAGTAACATCCATTAATCATTCACTACTTCTATTTAAGATTAATCACTAATCACTAACACTACTTCTATTTAAGATTAAGATTCGACACATATTGAAAGGCTCCAAATTTTATATATACTTGATCGTAGCATCTTAAAAGGAAAATTGGTTGACAATTTCCTGAAATATCAAGTTTTGATTTGTTTTGAACTGAGTAACAATTAAAAATTGTCTTGTCTTTGCTTAGCCATGTTAAATGAATTAGTAAATGTTTTAAAGTCCTTAAATTTTCATTCAACCACAAAAAAGATTTTTTTTATTTAAAAAAGAGTTTAATTTGGTCTTAATGAATATTCATAAATTATGTAAATATTTCTATTACGCACTGCATCGGTCCTTACTTTAAAAAGATAAGAATAATCAACATAAATTGTTTGAGTAATACGTATAATTTCTGATTTTGAGTTAAAATTACTAAATTAATACAAGCTGAAATTACTTAAAGTTTTTATGTATTTGATTTTACTTAAATATTCCACGTATGTTCTACTAAATTGAAAGTTTGAGTTAGCAAGACTTAAATTTAGTGCGTAAGTGGCAAAACTAATGTTTTCAAGTAAATTCTACATGGAAAAAATACGTAAAAATTACCAATGAACAAATTATTTGTTACAGTGTAGGCGATATTGGCTAAAAACTCGCCGCCCGGCAGCCAAGCAGGCTACTTTAGGGGGTTGTGATCATAGCTTAAGTGACGTTACGTGGCTTCAAATAGCATTATTGCGTGGCAGATATAAGTGCGTAGCAAGAACAGACTCTCAATGTCCTTTCTCTATAAAGAAAAGCTGTCAGAATTATCATTGGAGCTTTCCAAACTAAACTTTTTGTTGGAAATTATTCAAGGCTTGATACATGCATTGCTGCATAGTTTGCATGTTTGTTTGTTGAAAGTGCAGAAAACCCATAACTATCAACGGCAATACAGTTTTGTCCTAGTTTCAGTGCATACATGACTGAGAATGATTCTTCATTTTAAGAAAGAGAATCCAGGCTATGTAACTATCTGGTATCTCACTTTACATAAGCTAAATGGTATAATACAGTAAACTGATGATATCACACAGTTTGCTCACGTACCATAAGTTGCGTTGGTAATAAGCGTGCTGGGATAGCTTATATTTTCAACATAGAGAAGGCACTGGTATCCCCCATATTCCTGTGGAAAGACACTCTGAACATCAAAGACAACAGCCCGTTCTGACCCTGACACAGTGCTAGATCTCCTGGTGATTCCTGTCTTGTCGTAGGTGCTTCCAGTACGTCTAGAAAGATCAACTGAGGATGCAGCGGGAGGTGGGATACCCTCAACATAACATGTGAAGCTAGATGGTTGGTATGGGTTCACTCTCACTGGCACCAACCTTGATATTCCTGAACAAAAAGCAATCGATGATAAAAACATTAAATACATGTATACCTAGAGCAATAGAAGATTGCAACCCAGTCATTTCATAATATTTGTATTACTATCAAGAACTAAGCAAGAACATAAACAATATGTAATTAATTCACTTGTACATGTAGGCCTACATTGAGGTGTACAACAACGAGGGAAGTTCTTAATCTGATTAATTTGTTCAAAATCTAATTGCGTAATGTATATCAGATCAGTACTCCTGGCCAGCACATCGTCCATGTACTTTTAAAACAACTTACTGATAATGATGTCTATCCACTTTTCAAATTAACAATAAATTTCCAATTACTGCATGTATAGTGTAGGAAAAACATTAAAATATAGATTGGACTTATCACAGAGCAAGGAATATAAGGGAGAATTTGCGAACTTATGTTTACATGTACAAGTGTCTGCAACAAGAAAAGAGTAATAATCATTAAAATAATGGCTACTTATATAGCGCCGGTATCCGCCAAGCACTGATGCTCATGGCGCTCTACAAATAAATTAGCTTAAAATGAAATAAAAGTACTTGTTCCAGAGGCTTCTGGAACCAGATTGTGAATAAAATTTGAAAAATAATGAAATACATGGACATATAGTTCCATAGGCACTCTGAGGTTGTTTTTTATCTGAATTTTTTTTCCAGCTGAACAAGAAGACAAACACGAACACAATTATGCTGGGTATACCTACTTTGACAATATGGTTCAATCCATCCATCAAGGCATTGTCCCTTGCAAAGACCCCTCTCTGTTTCACAAGCTTCTGGAGAACAATGACATTGCTGAAGACAATCCAAACCAAAGGTACCACCTTCACACTCTGCAATAATTATACATTTAGTAGAGGTAATGGTTACATTTATTCATGACATATCACAATGAAAACGAAAATTCTACAATCAAATGTCAATTGACGACTATGATCTTGACCTATACTAGCCCCAAAATGTAATTTAATTATGTTCTTATATAGTAACTGTCATCATTACATTAGATATTTTGAAAGCACGGCTTAAACTCTTTACTCTCGGAAATTGATCTGCAACCTTTTACCTACTTATCTCAAATCTAATGAGACCGTCTTCCTATGTTAAAACATACTGTCACCAAGATTGAGGCTAATATCTCGATAATACCGGTTCTTAAGATATCGCTATAAGAAGGATAAAACCTGTAATATCAGGAATTGACCTCTATGACCTTTGAACATTGTCCAGCCTACCCAATAATCTAATAAGATTGTCTGCTATTGATGGTTTATAGTATCACCACATTTGAACCCCATATCCCGTGGTTTTTGAGATATCGCAATATCAAGGCTAAAACCTGATATTTTAGAAGTTGACCTTAATGACCTTTGACCTATGTACCCAACATCTTATCAGATCATTTTATATGGTAATACATACCATCTTATAGTTTGAGTCTAATATCTCTAGTACTTTATTGAGGTATCGCGGTAACAATAATTATTAGCTAATACATAACATTTCAGAAATTGACCTCTGTGACCTCTGACCTATAATCCCCGAATCTGATCATATCGTCTCCCTATGGTACACTGCAAATTACCAATAAAGTTTGAGCGTTATATCGCTGGTAGTTCAAGAGATTTTGCCCTTCAAAGACGTCAATATTTGCATACTAGAATCCTCCGTCAGAGTATGTATTTACTATTCCAGCACTATGTAAATATATGTGGTTGATACGACCAATGTACACTGTTGGTCATAATGGTGGAATAATTTTTTTTACCCCAATTTATTGAATGATTTTGACAATAATTTATTCCTATTAGATCTAGAAATAGTATACATGCTCAGATTTTATTTAATGACAGTTGGGGAGTGTTTGTTTTGCTAATCAACTAGGGGACCTACGTCCTTAAGACATTACTGAAAGCAATGGGGATTAATGCCTCATAAAAGGGCACTATTTTAATAATAATAATAATAATAATAATAGCCTAATAGTCCACTCCAAATTTTATTAAACCGAAACGGATTTTTTTTTTTTGCCCAATTGATCGTGAGCCCGGCAGCCACTGAGCAGCGCCAGATCGACGTTACTCTATCCCTTATTGTTGAACGCCAAACAATAGCACATCGACACGGTTTTGATCCTGGGGGCTCAAGGTAACGAGGCCTTTGCTTAGCCAATGAATCATGACTGTACGCAGCGGGCGCTAGGGTACGTCGACGCCCCCACAAAAACAAAAAAACAAAGAAAATGCAATAAATTTAAAATAATCAATTACATTTTCCCCCAGTCCCCAACGGGAAAAATTCCCCTGTAGGGCCATGCATTATGGCTCAAGGCATGCCCACATAGAATATTGTTTCATGTTGGGGTCGGGGCAAAATGCAAAGAATTATTGAAAATTTATTGCATTTTCTCTTTTTTTTGTTTTTTGTGGGGGCGTCGACGTACCCTAGCGCCCACTGCGTACAGTCATTATCCATTGGCTAAGCAATGGCCTCGTTACTGTGAGCCCCCAGGACCAAAACCGTGTCGATGTGCTATATTAGTGCCCTTTTATGAGGCATTAATCCCCATTACTGTCAGTTATGACTTAAGGACGTAGGTTCCCTAGTTGATTAGCATAGTAGCACACACATGCTTTAGCAGTCACGCAAAACAAACACTCCCCAATTGTCATTCAATAAATTCTGAGAATGTATACTATTATCTAGATCTATTAGGAATAAATCATTGTCAAAATCATTCAATAAATAGGGTTAAAAAAATTATTCCACCATTATGACCAACAGTGTACATACATGTATTTACCAGTGTTCATAAATGTGCCATACAAAAAAGCGGGTGTATCACGCACATTGCATCATACTTGATGTACATGTTGTATGTAGTCTGGCGATAATTAGATAGGAATTATTATGGAAAATTTGGCACCTTTAATTGAAAAGTATCATTTTACCTTGACAGTTGATCTGGCCAGTGTGTACTCTGTATCCTACAGCACACTTCTGTTCAGGGCACTCCCCAGTCTGTTTATCACATGGTTCATCATTCAAGCAATGGCATTTATCAGTGCATTGTGATCCATAGTAAGCATCTTCACATTCATCTCGAACTGAGGATGATTATAACAATTTTAATTTTAATAGCAAGCACCAGCAAGTGGTATTAGATTAAGTCCACCAAAATGAGATTGTTTTCATGACAACATTATTTTCTTGGCAACTAGTGATTTAGAAATTCTCATCCTTGTAACTAGTCATTTCATGTTTTCTTTTGCACTATATACTGACTTCATATATGACATATGGTCCTGAACGGAACCGTGATTTCATTAGATGAATTCATGTATTCATAGATTGCAAATAGAATACACAGGAGGAGGAGTCCCAAAACACTGCTTGGTGTGGATTTGTCTACAAAAACGAATATAATAACTTCAAATTAACGCATTAACTACTGAGTTTTCTTATTCCAGTAGGCTTTAATACAGGAGCGATCCGGTTTGTGTAGACATGGGTTAATCAATAACAAGAAATATATTACAAAGCTACAGTGTACATTTGAATTTATCTTATTGCGGTAAATAATTTATGTCATATTTTGTTATCATTGCTGAAAATTACTTACTTTGACAGTTGTCCCCAGACCAGCCAGACTGACACCCACCTGTACATGTTCCACTATAAATATTACATGATGACCCACAGTGACATGTCTGTGAACATCCTGGACCAAATGTACCAGCAGTACATACTGTAAAAGAATTCAAAACACAAAATCGGGATATACAGAAACAATACATGCATCAGAAAGAAAAGAAAGACAAATTGTGCATGTTACAATAACTTCGTCTTATAAATTTCTCTTCTTCTTCTCCTTCTCATCTTCCTCCTTCTCCTCCTCATTCTTTTGTTTCTTCTTCTTCTTCTACTTCATCTCCTTCTTTTCTCCATCGAGTTGCGCCTGACCTCACTCATGAATCCAGTCACATTATGGTATGTGGTTTTGATATTCCAAGGAAAACTAAAATTTTCTGAGAGTGGTAGATGTATGATTGCTAGTCCTATATATATTTTCACTATTAGAATTTGAGCATAATGAATTGACTATCGAAAGACTTACGTGTGCTACATGCAAGACCATGGGCACCAACGTCACATGAACATCCATAAGGATCAGGTAAGCAAAAAAGATACCCATGACATCGTGTGATTGCATCATCATCGCTATATGAACATTTAAACTCGCAGTTCAATCCAAATCGATTTCCACCATCATTCCTACAAACTGAAAGAAATAGTTGCACAGTTAAATGAAAAACCTTGCGTACTTTGCCTGACTTGCTTAAGAAATAATATTTCATGAGATAAACTAGAAGTATGGTTGCTTTCCTAAAAATCTCCTTAGCAAATTACCGATGGTGTCTCGTGCTCTATGAATTTGTTTCTACATTGAATAAACGTCTTCCATATCATGGAGAGCAAAGTTGAATAATAACAAATACTGTTATTTAGACATTCAACATGATATTAAGGAAAAAGAAAGAAGCAAATTATTTCCCCTGCCGTATCTTATTTTTTCATTCATTTATTTTTCATTCATTTTTTGTTATTGTTTTTGATGTACAGTGCATAACTGCATATACATAAGAATGACTAGCAGTTCGGATAGAGAGGGGTTTAAAAAAAAAGTATTTACAAAGTCATTCTGCGTTATGTAACAGAGTGTTGATAATACATGACAAATAATACATTACAAAAGGTCAAAAATCCTCTTGTTTTAAACAGAATGATGAATGATAAACACTATTCTTGCAAACGATTCATGGTAAAATAATGAATTACAAGAAAATAGATCATAATTTCAAAAGACATGCTCTAGAATACTATTCTGATTACTCTATCTACTACTTTTCAAGAAATATTAAGGTTATAACTATTTATTTAATTACTTGTGTCTTTTTGTTTTGTTATGTTAAAATGTAAATTGATGTAAATATATATGAAATGTGAAATATGTGAAATAAAACACCTCGGTAAGAGGACAAGAAAAAAAATCTCTACTTCGGGTAGAAGACAAAGTATTTAAAATGAACATGTACACAAATAGATGTATATTACTATGATCATTTTCACTGGAATAAGACCAGAAATATCTTCCTCTATTCATCTATCAACAGATAAACATAAACATTATTCCACATGCAGTTCTACAGAACAGGCTTACTTACTTTCTAAACAATTCGGTCCCTTGAAGTTATTAGGACATATACATAGACCAGACTTGTCATCACATACTCCACCATTGTAGCATTTATCACAGATACCATAGCATTCAGTGGGACCCCACTTACCAGCAGGGCATTCTAATGTAAGAAATGGAAGAGAGGGAAAGGATTATGTAAAATACATGTCACTAAAGACTGCATCTTAACAAAGATGAGAATGATAGAAGATAAGCAGTGTAGAAAAAATAGAAGTAGAAGTTTTCATAATTGAAAATTTTGTAAAACGATGATGTTCTCGAACGTATAGTATTATGCGCTCTGTCACATTCTGAATACACAAACAGATAAGTATAACATTATCTGTTTGTATCTGTTTATTAGCAGGGCATTCTAATATAAAATAGGGAGAGCCGGATAAAATAACCATGTACAATACATGTCACTAAAGACTGCATCATAAAAAATGATGAGAATGAAAAAAAAAAATAGAAGTAGAAGTTTTCATAATTGAAAATTTTGTTAAACGATGATGTTCTCGAACGTATAACTATGGTGTTATGCGCTCTGTCACATTCTGAGTATACAAACAGATCATTTTAAACTAACCTTCTGTACAAATCTCATAACATATCATGACCTGCGTACAGCTAAATGTTATAATTTGAAGTTTCATACATCTTTTGAAATAAAATTTGAAAAGGGGGAACAAGCTGCCCATCGTACGGTAATGTACCATTCCAATTATTTAAAAGAATACCCTACACAATTACATTTCTCAGAAATGTTCACATTCATTTCTTCATTAATAATGAAATATAAATGATTATGTAACTTGTAACATAATCCAACCAATATAAAATAATGATTTTTGGCGCAAATTATAAAGCAAAACTTTTTCACACGCATCATAATTCAAAACACACAATATTATCTTGGATAACACATGACCCCTCTCGTTAGCCAAATCTGAATGAAGCAGGAATAAACTGTGTACATTATTACCTCTGATGATGAGTCTGTATAGTCCTCCTTTATTTTGATTCCTCTCGTTTTCATAGTAGATCTCATAAATCCCTTGATCTGATGTCTGGATTGGGTTTGGGAAGCTGATCTGAGTCTGCCCATCAAATGATGTAAGAACCTCACTTCCATCTTTCATCCATGTAATTTTGTTGTCACTCACATCAGGATCATAACGCCTAGTCATGCTAAACATCACTCCAGTGTCATTCACATTAACTGTCTTTGTAAAAAAGCCATCGCTTGATATGAATTTAGCTGTTAAAAGGGATAATAAGTTAACCTAATAAAAATTGTAACTTAGATGCAGTAAACCTAAACAGGTCAAGCGCGACTCACTAAAGGAGACCGCATATGCCCTTGAGTGGTAAATCAGATATATTGTTTTAAGCTCGCAAATATTGCACGATTCGACTCGTGCAATATTCATGCTAGCTGAATGCAATTTATCTGCTTTAACACAAAAGAAAGTCAATACTATCATTATTATATACATTAAAACAAAATCGAACTAGAGTGAAATTTAAATGAATGAAAGGATCAATTTAATTACCAAATTTCAATGATGATGCAAAATTTAGAAAGTCAAAATAAAGGATAATCTAAATGTTGAATATAATTGGTGTTTAAACGGAATACTGGCACTGCATATGCTATGGTCACACTACCCAAAAGTAGCCTGCTCGGCGGCCAAGCGGCGAGTTTATAGCCAATTTATAGCCCAGACTTCGCTCGGTGACCGGGCGGTCGCTGCCCGGGCGCCGACCTAATCGAGCATTCACCGTCGAGCGATTTAGGTCAAAAATCGAAGCCGCTAGGTCAAAGGCTGTCGAGCAGTCGCCGCCCGGTCGCCGCTGGAAGATCAGTCGGTCACTGGGCGGCGAGTACAAAATCGGTCGACAGCCTTTGACCTAGCGGCTTCGATTTTGACCTAAATCGTTCGGCAACGAACGCTCGATTAGTTCGGTGCCCGGGCGGCGAACGGCCGGGCACCAAGCGTATTTTGGAGCCCCGCCGATCACTGGCCGGCCGCCGTGCAATATCTTTAAAATCAGCCGGCGGCCGGTGGGAGACTGCTCGGGAATCGGTGGGTCACCGGTCGGTCACTGCTGGGACACCGCGCGGAAAAGCTCCGCGATTTCGCCCAATTTTGACCTAAAATCGACCGGCGAGCTACTTATCGGTCGGTCGCCGCTCTGATTTGTGACCATAGCTAAACATTATATGCAGGTCTTTTGTTCAAAGTTACTTTTGATAGTAGATTATTGACACTTTACAGCGATTGTAGCCAGCATGCGCATGCAACTCTTGCTCGATATTGTAACAATACAGCACGCTTATTCACCATCTGTGGAGTGAAGTAATATACGAAGGAAAAGCAGAATGCTAAAAATATTGAACTCAATCAAAGGATCTCAAATAGGCCCTACATGATTTTATTCTCGGGAAAAAGGGGTTTGTAATAATGAAATATATTCACTTGCATATATTTAAATAAATCTTTTCCTGTTGATATTTTTTCGTTTACAAGTTTAGATAATTTTCCAAATGAGAACATGGCAAATATTTGTTTTCCTTCAAAATCTGTTTGGATTTTCCTTTGACTATTTGAATGTAAGTAAAAAATCATCAACATAAATGGGCTTGATTTAGGCTTAACTCAATACCGCGCATGTCTTGCATATGATAACAGTTTTTTTCATTTTACATGTGAAATATCAAGCCTTTGTAATATTGCCATTCTCAGTCATTAAATACTAAACGTGTGTGTAAGCGTGATATTGATAAGCGGAACCATTTTATTGAATCACTCTCACTCCTTGTCTCCATTAAACCGTCTTTGCTGTGCGCAACTTTTTTTCCACTGTAGGGCATCATTTTGAATGCGGATTGAAGTAAATGAACTACATGTATATCAAAAGACACCTCACACAAGTGTTCATAATCCAAGATACCCTACCTCTCTTTGCATCATGTAAAGTTTACATTTGAAGAATCGGGTTTTTGCCATGCAAACACCTGACAATTTTGGAAATTTTGAAGAAAAAAACGGACCCAATTTAATGGTGTTTTTGTTAAAAATGGAACCCATGTTTGGGGATTTTTTGTGAAAAATTGACTAATTAGAGCGACACACCCCCGTATGTCTTCATATGTGAGTACACCCCCCCCCCCCCCCGGCTTTGAAGAAATTAGGAAATCCTTAACTTATTATAGTGAATGGAATAATAATCTTACCATCATATCGTTGGAGAAATGTAGTAACCCTTGTAACGTCTCGATCAGGTTTAGAAGCCTCACAGTAGAAGGGACCGAAACTGTCTCCAGTCCATCCATCTCCTGTAGGGAATCTGACCACTCTGATGAATTCATTTCCATCTGAGTGGGGCTCATCTTCTGGTGGTGATCTGTCTGTTGTTATGGGTGCCGATCGACCAAATAATAGTGAAGCGTCTCTATCTGGAACACTGGGGTAACATTGATACTGCCAATCATCAGATGTACCTACACCTAAGTATTTCGTGGCCAACACTGTGATATGAACAACCTCACCTGGAATACCGAAAGATAGTTTTTTTTTTAACGGTATAAGTCTTTACTAATTTTCTTTTTTCACATGCATTTTGGATTTTAAACCATTTAATAAGTTGTATGTACTAAATGACAATTACTTAAACAATTACAAAACTGTAGAATAATCAAGATGTAAATTAAATTGAGGGGCCCATTAAGAAGCATGGCATGTGAGGGTAAGCCCCTTTTGGAAAACAAACGTTTCAAATACGAACGGGAATTTTAATATTAATAATTATTGCATATTTGTATACCGCATGCACAGATCTACCACGCAAGGTGCTCTATGCGCTCGTGTATATTCCGGCTAGACTACCGCTTTCGGTGCTCACAGCATTCAAGGAATCCTTTTCTACCGGCACAACAACTGGGTGAGAGAGGCAAATGTAGATTTATGTCTTTCCAAAGGGGCTCGATCCCACGACCTTCCCATCTCCAGTCATGTGTTTAAACCACTCGACTACGACTACTTATACGCTTAATCGAATGTTATTATCTTATCAGGGTTTTTCCCTAGAAAAGAAGTACAAATGATTATTAAATTGAACCGTGATAAATCCATTATGAACTTTATAATACTAATAAAAACGTTACTTATAAATAATAACAATAATAATCAACATTTTTATATAGCGCATAACACATAGGCAAAATTGCATGTCTCTATGCACTTTAAGGAAAGAAAAGAAGAGAAAAAATGCACTGAGTTCATGATTCTTATTATTTATGAAGCGGTGAAGAGATATGTTTTCAGAGAATTGATAAAGGTTTTATAGGATCCTGTGCTTTTTAGATGTTCAGGCAACTTGTTCCATAAAAAAGCAGCTGCATATGAAAAGGACCTTTCCCCGTATGATTTTGTCATTGTTTGTGGAACACAAAGCAGGGACTTGGAACTGGAACGTAGCGTTCTTTCTGGCTTATATGGAGTTATCAATTCAGTAAGATATAAAGGAGCTAGTTGATGTAAACATTGGTAGGTTAATAGAAGAATTTTAAACTGGATTCGGGACTTGATGGGTAGCCAATGTAGAGCTCTTAAGATCGGGGTTATTGATTCATGTTTCTTTGTGCGTGTAACTAGTCGCGCTGCAGAATTTTGAAGGAGTTGTAGTCTTTGAATTTGAGAAGAAGGGAGACCAGAAAGCAAACTATTACAGAAATCAAAATGGCACATAACATAAGCATGAATTAATCGTTCAGTGGTTGATCTGTCTAAAAAACTTCGAATTTTACCTATTTTGTGTATTCCGAACGATGCTGAGCGACATTTTTGGGAGACAAATTTTTCAAGTGTGAACATATCATAAAAAATAACACCTAAATTTCTGCATGATTTAGTTGCATGAACTAGAGTGCCATTTAAGTTCAATGTTGATATGAGGTTGCTTGGTCTATGGCGCGAAGAAAGATGAAGAAACTCGGTCTTAGTATCATTGCGTATAAAGTATAAAGCGCTTACCACCTAACTCTCTAAGCGATATAACAAACAAAATAGACTGATAAACAATTACATCTTAAACAAAACAAAAAAGTGCAGATAAACCTACAAATTACAATACATATGGAATACACATCAAAGTGAACAGAGTTAATTAATCATCGAAAGCAATCTTGAATAAATGTGTCTTAAGACTAGTTTTGAATAGGTTAACAGTTTGACAGTTTTAATATGATTGCATTTTTATTAGATTAATCGTGTTTGCGTTTCATTAATAGATAATTTCATCTTTATTCAAGCGTTTTTAATTTTAATTATTACAGTGAGAAAATAATTTGTTACAAAATTCGTTGCAATTCTCTGAATGAAGTTCCCCCTTGAACTAAATGGGGGTAGTCATTACCAAAATCATCAAAACGATCTTGAATAAATGTGTCTTAAGACTAGTTTTGAATAGGTTAACAGTTTGACAGTTTTAATATGATTCCATTTGTATTAGATTAATCGTGTTTGCGTTTCATTAATAGATAATTTCATCTATATTCAAGCGTTTTAAATTTTAATTATTACAGTGATAAAATAATTTGTTACAGAATTTGTTGCAATTCTCTGAATGAAGTTCCCTCTTGAACTAAATGGGGGTAGTCATTACCAAAATCATCGAAAGCAATCTTGAATAAATGAGTCTTAAGACTAGTTTTGAATAGGTTAACAGTTTGACAGTTTTAATATGATTCCATTTGTATTAGATTAATCGTGTTTGCGTTTCATTATTAGATAATTTCATCTTTATTCAAGCGTTTTAAATTTTAATTATTACAGTGAGAAAATAATTTGTTACAGAATTTGTTGCAATTCTCTGAATGAAGTTCCCCCTTGAACTAAATGGGGGTAGTCTTTACCAAAATCATCGAAAGCAATCTTGAATAAATGTGCCTTAAGACTAGTTTTGAATAGGTTAACAGTTTGACAGTTTTAATATGATTCCATTTTTTATTAGATTAATCGTGTTTGCGTTTCATTAATAGATAATTTCATCTTTATTCAAGCGTTTTTAATTTTAATTATTACAGTGAGAAAATAATTTGTTACAGAATTTGTTGCGATTCTCTGGATGAAGTTCCCCCTTGACCGAAATTGGGCATTCATTACCATAAGCATTAAAAATACACACTTCCTTGTCAATCTTAAAGGTACACATGTAAAAGTGTAATAAGCCAGTACTCTTTAATCTCTCTCTTGAATTTATACCTGTTTTGATTCCATTGTATAACCTGTATTCCAGTTAATATGGGCATACATGGTTGACATCAATCAAAGAAAATATTATTATAATACGACTTTGATTACATTTTTCTCAATTCGTTATATTTATCTTGTCTTCATCTCGCTTTTTGGTAATCTCATAACACTTATATTGTTTAATAATTATTGTAATGTCTTTAAATACTAGGTCATCTTTCCATCCTGCATACACTCATTCAAATAAATAAGTCAATTTTCAATTTCAATTTTATTTCCATTTTAAAGCAATGAGTTCACAAGTACATGCTGGGCACAAAAAACAGCGTTAAAAATCATCACAGAAAATCGTGTCACCTATAAAATAAAACAAAGAAATTAATCAATGTAATAATCAAACTAACTAATACAAATGTATTATTTAAGAAACAAAATTACAAATAGACCACCTCACTGCTCGAATATGAGGTGATGGTTAGCAAAACATTTTAGATGACCGCGGCCATTATGATTTGCAACGTTTTATCATGCGTCTGGTTGGTCGATGTTGATATTTAATGCGAGGGAGTGTAGCACCTGAGCAAGAATTCTAACCTGTCCCATGAGCACCCTGATAAAGTAAAATAAAAATGGGGACACCCCCGAATCACCAAAACTGGAAGCAAGCAAACAGATATCGATATAACAAGCATTTCTCTTGCCATCAAGAAACTTCGGTGCCTTTAAGCGTTGCACATTTGTCTCACGTTCAACGACAATAGTGAACATACTGTAACTGACCCCCCCCCCCCCCCTCTCCCAAACACAATCGACTTGATCATAAACTTTAGCACAATTGATGAGGGCAACGTACGACGAAAATTTGTTGTTATTAATAATTAATATATATATTTTCATTGCATTTATAATCATCGACTTTGTCGTGATCACCCCATAGTACGCAAACATTCAAATCCATCTTGGTGACGTACGCAAACAATCAATCACTTATTAAATTGATTTTTTTTTAAAATCTTACAATATTCTTTATAAATAATACAAAACAATCCCTCAATAGCGGCTGGGAAAAAGATCTCACGATAAGGATGAATTATCAGACATTGCCATCTTGATTCCAACATTTCGTTAAGCTCAAATGTTTCCCCATTTTCTATAATAAATAGTCAATGGATTTCGTTCTGTAGCAATGTCTTGTTTGCTTTTCAGTCATTTCTCTCTTATTTATTTTAAACTTCTTTTCATCCCTGCTTAGAAATAATTTAATTTATTAAAAAACATGATTAACTATTTCCCCCGATCCAGTAATTTCATTTAGTTCAAGGTGAACTTCCTGCTATCCAAACTCTTTAAGAATTGAAAAATCAAACATGATACTACACTGTTCACATAAACCCTTTACCATACCACATTCAAGAAATATGTGCTTATATTTGTCTTCATCTCTCTAAATCAATTTTGAATGTTTTCTTTAAAAACGCAAACTCTATTTGTAGACCAGAATATGCTATCTGCTTCTTGGTAAGATCCAATTTCCATTTCTCACGTATGACTACATAAATATCTTTAATCAATAATATTTCCTCTTCATTTAATCCCGTAAATCTGAAATAAGAAACCGGCTTCCATTTTCCTCCTCATCTGTAACACGGTACAATGTGTATGTATTTTTCAAGAAATGATTTTCGTAAAAATATATCACTCCCCCTCTTATGAATATCTTCTTTTAAAAAAATTTTAAAAAATCCTTTATTGGTTGTATTTTGTTAATAAACACATTCATATCAGGCCAGATTATTAACATTCCTTGGTAGTATTTTGGTAATAGTATGGTGATAATTTTAGATAAAAATAACAAAAATGACAAATTATGTTCCCCCAAGGGTCTCATTAGAATTGTAGTTTTTCATTTCACTTTCTGTTCTCCAATTACAATTCTTTCAATCCACACCACCCTTTGTATCATGACAACATGTGTCAAATTGAGCATTTTCAGTCCTTTTTGCTTGTAATCGAGATACAGGCATGGCCCTGGGAAGCGGGGGTGCTGCAGCACCCCCGGAATTTTCCCAGGGGGGGGGGGCACAGCACCCCCTGCAAATTTTGTTGGTATGATATATATATATATATTTTTTTAAATTGTGGTAATTGGTGACCCAAAATGACAAACCTTACCCCGCCCCCAATACCGATCGACCAAATTTTCAAATTTTGGGACACAAAAAAAAAAATATGTCCTCTTATCCCCCCCCCCTCCCCCCCCCCCCCCCCCCCGCTTATTCAACGGCTGGCTGAGTCGTTGCGAAAATTTCGGCCCGATTTACGTATATATATCTCAGCAGCCCCCGGTGAAAAAAAATCGTTCCCAGGGCCCTGGATACAGGGTACACCTTCTAATCTTATACCTACCTCGCAATAGAAAATTAAAAACTAATCTCATCAATTTCTTTAAAAACCCATTCAGGCACAGGAATAAAAGAGCTAACATAAATCAGTTTTGAGTATGTATATGTTTTCAACAAATGAATTTCCCCTACCAAAGTGAATTCTCTTTGATTCCACCAATTAAACAATTTCTTTATTTTGCTTAACAAATATTTATAATTCATCTACTCAGTAACATGAGGATCTAAGGAAAAATAAATAAGCAATATTGTCAAAAAGTTCCCTTCCTTTCCAAAAGGATAAACAGTCGCAGTACCCAAGGGAGACCGCAAGGGCAAAACGAATTTTAATTCCCATTGAATTTGAGTCCAGATATCTTCCTAAACCCTCCGAAATTACTTCCAATCTATTAAGCGAGTTTATATCTTGCACAAAAATTTTCATATCATCTGCATAAAGAATATGCTTTATTTTTATTTCACTAAAGCAAATACCCTTGACCAAGTATGTTTTTTTTAAACAGATATATGGCGCCATAAAAATGCTGTTCATCATCATCGTCATTAATTACCTAAGCATCAATACAAAAAGGAACAGGAAAGGAGACTGCGGATTTGCTTGTTTTACGCCCGTTCTACTTTGAAGTAACTTGTTGACTTCCCCCAATTAAAAGCACAACTTTCAGCATTGGTGAATAAAAGAGAATAAAAGAGTTAAGCACTTTTTGAAGAAAAGTATGCGAAATCGAATAGAAAGCTTTTTCAAGGTATATTGCCAACATATACCCTGGTTTATTAAAGCATGATGTTTGACAAATGTTATCATCAATTAGTCTAATTGTTTTACAATATTTCTATCACTTAAATATCTAACTTGATCAACTGACACATTTTCATTCAATACTTTTTTAGTTTTTCTAAAAAGTAGCTTATTAGCTTAGAATCTTATAATCTACGTTGAATAAGGAGATGGGTCTATGCAAAAAATGTAATGGGTCTTTACCCTCCTTAAAGTCTACAACTACACCGACTACCTGTCAGAATGTTATGTAAAATTTCACATTTAATCCGTTGTTTCCTTGTGATTTATTTAACTTCGTATCTGTTAAAACTTAAATACACCTCCCTAGTAAATCGTTCCCCCACTGATCTCTCCGACTTCCTTTTTCCAGAATTCTCCGCAACAGGCACATCCCTTACTCCGATGTTCTAAATTTATTTTCAATCAACTGTGATCAGCACACCGTGGACTCTAACCCGATATTCAGGGACTATTATGTGAATAGGCAGGTTATTAGGAAGAAAGTCAATATCCTCACATAATCCTTATTGTAATTTATTTTCATAACCAGTTATATGTCCATCCATCTTAACACTTTTTTTTTTCTACTTAAATCTATAAATGGCTTAAAGGTCGGGTGAAATCCAACTATAAGTTGATACCTGTTGATGTGCAGGGCTGCATACAACTCGTATTTTGTTATTCAAACATTTAAATATATTTCATAGATTTTAAAATATTTTTACAAATAATTTTCTCAGTCCCTCTAAGCACCACCCTAAACAAATGCTCAAGATCGATCTCCTCATCTTGTGACATCATCTGTCAATTATTAGTGAGCTAACATGATACAGTGGTATGTAACTTCCCCAGGCTCAACACATGCTCACAAAAGCATCGCATTCTTTCATACAATACCTCCATATTACCTTTCTTTTACTGGTGATGCTACAGCACGTCTGACATGGCAACTCCAATGTTGGCATTGTATGGCCTATTGTAAACTGGTGGTCTTCCATGTGAAGCTACATACCACTGTCTCTTGTTAGCTCACTAATGGTTGACAGACGCTTTCACAAGATGAATGAGATCTGGAGCATTTTTTAGGGTGAAGCTTAGCAGGTCTGAGAAACTTTTTTCAAAAAATATTAAAAAATCTATGAAATATAGATGTTTGATTAACCAAATGTGAGTTGTAGGCAGCCCTGCTCATCAACAGGAATCAACTTATGTTTGAATTTCACCCCACCTTCAAAGTACGAAGTTTTCGTTTCTCCATTCTCTTACCATGGGGCCCGAGACATGATTTTTAAACCTTCATTTATATAAACATAATGATTTTTTTTCTTCAATTCTCTTTTTCTTTCCAAATTGGTTATCAAAGTCTTGTTACTAACATGTAATAGTAGTTGTAGTTCTTGCTCTAGTTTTGAAAGTTCTTCTCCAAAACCAACTATCTTGTCCCTTCTCTTCCTAGCTTTTTTCTTACAATATTTCCTTGTAAAGTTACCTTTCTCCATTACCATCCATGATTTGAATTAATGATAGCAACTTACCTTGTATCAATATCGGAAAACAGACGAAAAGAGACAGAGATGATAAATACAGTTTCAGAATTTTTAATGTTGCCATCTTTTCCGCAAACATGCACGTCCTTCACTCCGATTCAGTGACTATTATGTGAATTTTCACAAACGTCTTCCTGGTCAGATGCCGTAGATGTTTGCCCCCTTATACCCGAATCCGGAAGCGTCTTATTTTTTCGTACCACGGCGAGCCCAGATTCCTATTATATCATGAATATTCATAACGCAGGGCTGGGGAAAGTCTCGATTCTCTTGAATATTCATGTCTGATCGAGGCATGCGCAGCATCGAATATCGTGTGTAACATGGTAACACGTACGTTGGATTAATGACAGGCCTATAATATGACATAGAAAAGCAATGTTATGGTCATTTAGATAATACAGTCATAAATGCTGTGTTTAATTACTAGTAAATGCCAAAATGTCAGTACCGGTAGACAAGATATATAGCATATATTTCAAGTAAGAGTCTTGATAGAAATAATTTCCTCCTATGGCGTTTTTAATCTAGATTATGTTTGTCACGAGCTGACAAAATAATAAGGGAAGGGGGGGGGGGTGGGGGACTCGATGATAATTCATCATTTGAAGGTTTACAATGTGATGTCCATGAGTTATATGCACCCACTGAAGAAAATTAATGTATAGGGTTGCTGCAGGAACCCCCAGCACCCACAGATCCCACGCATAATGAGACAAACTCGAGAGAAAACTACACATTCTTTCACATACATTAAAAAAATTAAAAAAAAATCCAAGATCGGTTGAACTCTTTTTGACCCCTCCCCAGGACGTCGATCAATTACATGTAAGTGCCCCCCCCCCCCCAAAAAAAAAAAAAAAAAAAAACCCATCAAACTCTGGCTACGGCCCTGGCGATAATTACCCACTATTCAAATCTGACAGGTGCCCCCCTTTTTCTTCAACAAATGCCCCTTTTACTTCATAATAAGTGCCACTGTTCCATTTCCATAAGTGCCACCTTGTGATATCTGAAAAAGCCCTTTTATTTTTTTTTACTTTGACACGCGTCCCCTTAAGCTTTCTAACAAGTGCCCTTTTACCTTTTGATATGTGACCCTTTCCCTGTTTAATAGGAGCCCCAACCCTTTCTCATAAATGCCCCTTTGACACATGCCCCCTTTTCCTTTTTTTTAAATTCCCCTTTTCTCTCTTTCTCTGTCTTTCGAAAACTATCTTCTGCAAGGTTTGTTCTCTTGACTGAGCAACCTGTTGTAATTCCTTTCTGTCTCACTTTCAGTCGTACTTGTTGCCACTCATTTGCATTCACTCGTAATCAGCTACCATCAACCATTCCATATACTCTATTACTGTCCACATTTCAATTTCATTCTCTTCACTCTCCCTTTTTGCAGCCTTTCAGGAGCTTTGCTAGAAGTAGAAAAATTTTAATGTAGAGGACAGAGAAACCGGAAAGTATGTTAATAATTTTTATTCAAATATCTAACTTGAAAAAAGGAAAGTGAAACATTGTTTAATTACAATATATTGACATAATTTTGTTAAAGAAATTTGAATTTAACACTGGAAATCTTTAATTGGTTTGCCAGCCCCCCCCCCCCCCCAAAAAAAAAAACACAAAAGTGGTATCAGGGTTTTTGTTAGGAGGCCCATGTCCTGTATAATTTTTATTTTTAAGAACAGTTTTCTCTTTTTTTATTAATTTGACATTGGCATACCGTAAATTTCACCAGGAACCCCAGCTCCATATTGAATGCATTTAGAGTGTTGTCTTTCAAACCTTCTTACATACAATACTTGAAGTAGCAATAGTTTCATAATCTACAAAACTTCCCATACAGAAGTCCATAGAGGTAGATGAATTTTAACATGTATAATTATAATCAAAATATCATTGATTAATGCAATCTTTAATATAGACTGATAGACCTTTATCACTCAAATTTGAAGGAGAATCTTTCTGCCCAGTCCCTCAGTTTCATCCTATAAGATGGTAGTTGACAT
>JAVYIG010015726.1:0-34570 GCA_035222895.1 Strongylocentrotus droebachiensis | reverse complement strand
TGCATTTCTACGGCCCTTTCTGCTATAGACCGCAGAACAAAAATAGCATTTCTAGTTCCGACATACTGACCAAAACCAAACTGCACATTACTAATTTCTGGAGTTAGGTGATTCCTTGCTCTTTGAAGTAGAACTCGCAAGATGATCTTTGTGATATGGCTCATGAGGCTGATGATTCTATGTTGCCCGCATTCCACTGCTCCAGGTTTCTTGGGAAGTGTAATAAATATCGATTTGCACAGGTCATCTGGAAACTTCCATCATCATAGATCTTATTAATTGATGACTTCAGTTAGTTTCATGACACCATAGTTCTCCAATGCTTCGACCATCTCTATTACTACTCCATCAGGACCAGCAGCTTTGTTCCTCTTCATCATACTGATCGCTGACCTCACTTCTGAGAGCAGAATCCTAGGTCCTTCAATAGATCCTGCACAGTGTGGAGGTTCTTTTCTTACATCGTCAAAAAGCTCGCCAATGTACTCAGTCCATCTGTTCAGTATCTCTTCCTTTTCAACCAGTACTGATCCATCCCTTGCCTTGATGCATCCCGACTTGGAGCTCTGAAGATTCTTTCCAGAAAGTTCATTTACCTTCTTAAAAACCCTGGATCGTTTGCATTAAAACTTCTCTCTATCTCGGCGCACTGTTTGTTCAGCCATTCCTCTTTAGCTTTTGTGTAGTGGTCATGAATTTCTCTGTCCAACTCTCTGTATTGACTTCCATCTCTGTCCTTGATCTTCTGCCTTTTTGCTCATCTTTGCTAGAATCTCCTCCGTCATCCATCTCTGTTTACTTTTCTTTCCTTTTTAGGTAATGTCTCTTCAGCTGTTTCTACAAGAATGTCCCTCATTGATTCCCAAGTGACCTCCTCTCCCTGGTCGGTGAGACTATCAAATCTGTTTTGTACTTTGACAGTATATTGGAGGCGAACATCACGATTCTGTAGCTGTTCAAAATCTACCTTCTGAATTGACTTGGCTTTTGTCATCTTCTTTAGCTTCTATTGCAGAGTTGCCACGACAGGAATGTGATCACTCCTACAGTCTGCACCCGGATATGTTTTAGCTTGATTTTACACCTCACCGTTCATTTATTGTGATGAAGTCAATCTGATTTCTTGCACGATCCCCAGGGCTTTTCCAAGTATATATCCTTCTTGGATGATCCTTGAACCATGTATTGCGATGACCATTCCTTTGGCTTCGCACCACTCTACCCATCTGGTACCCTTTCATTTCTGTCTCCAATACCATATGGCCCTACTGTTTCTACCATATCTGCCTCTTCCGACCTTTGCGTTCATGTCTCCCATGGCAATTACAATTTCATTTGATTTACATTGTGATTTGGCTGCCTCTAATTGCTCATAAAAAATGTCAATATCTTCATCTGTGCTTTCCACTGTGGGGTGCATAAACCACTTTTATTGCCATGTTGAGAGGTTTCCCTTGTAATTTGACCAACAAAACTCTGTCTCTAACTGCCCAAAAGCCCAGAACCATGTTAGCTGTGAATGGATCCAGAAGCACCCCTACACCTCTTTCATGTCTTATCCCTCCTGAATAGATCATCTTATGTTTTTCAACTGGTGAATTCTCCATTGCCAGTCCATCTTGTTTCACTAATGCCTAGAATATTAATTCTCATCCTGTTTATTTCTTGCACGACGTTGTCCAATTTCCCTTTCTGGTAGAGAGTGCGTACATTCCAGGTGCCGATGCGCATGATGTTACAGTTGCGGACAGTTGCTGAATGACGATCAGGTCCCACCTGTCGCACATGGGAAGGCCTACCGAGCGAGGCACCTCTATTTCTAGAGGTTCCCTTCACGCCGTTTCTCTTTGACTTTCCATGGTATATCTTGGGAAGAATAGTGAAGGTGGTTTCCTGTTGCCTTCCTCACCGCAGTGTGGTGACCATGAATATACCCATGTGAACACCAGTTCTGAGAGACGCCGTTGTCCCTGATAGGATCATCCGCCTAAACTCTCACTGCATCGCTGCTGCCCAATGCAGTCCCTTTTAGTCGCCTTTTACGACACGCAGGGAATACATGGAGGGAATTCTATATGGCAACCGAAGGACTTTATTTAGTTGAATTCCATTGGTACGTGCGATCTGGTACAGCACTACTCGCACCACATGTACACATGTACAAGGACCTTCCAAAGGCACTACAGTGTATGTCCCATTTGCAGGCCAAAAAGATGAAAAGGTTATATTCCAACAGCATTTGAAAGATAACACTAATTTCGAACTTCCCTAAAAAAAAAGGGGGGGGATGCTTGAAAATGTCTTTAAGTGGGAAAATAACGACTATTAGTTGTCGAATCGACTTTATAGAGCTATAGAGCCAGTAAGTAATGGTCTGAATTTCAGACCCTTGTACCGAATAGTCGTACGTTTTATGTTGTACAAAGATTCAATCAGTTTAATTTGGCCATTGCAAGAAATGGGTTATTGATGTAGACAAATGCTCACCCTTAACAGCTCATTTTATGTATGTTATTACCAAAGAAGAAAAAAAGCCAGTCAGTCACTCAATAGTGTCTGACAGTGAAGTCTAGCAATTAAACAGGTTTCCTTGCATAATTTGAATATTAGGACACTGCTAACGTTTAAATTTCACAGATAGGACATACATGACATATTCATAATTCCTGCAAAGTTCTACAGAATTTGATGTTGGCTGCAAAAAGGACATAGTACATATCTTTAATAGACCAATCAGAGAATGGCAAAAGCGCTATCGCTGATGGCAAGTTGAGCTTTGAGGTGATGATCTTCGACAACATGTGGGAATGCAATTCTATGAAGTATAGGTTGAATATTATGAAAATGATTGCACATCATTTTAGCTTCTAATTCTGAAATTACAAGTGTTAATAACCTCCAATTGTGAAATTTCATATTATCGATGACTTTGAAATACACTTTGTATCTGAAGTGCCATATTTCATGCACTTGAACTATAAAAAGGGAAAACAGTGCAATTTATTACTTATTCAACACAAGATGACACCAGACATGTTCTAAAAAATAAAGTAGAAGTGTTGTGGTCTATTGGATACTTTGTTGAACTGTCTTCCTATGATATATACTATCTTCAAGGTTGAAGTTCATATCTCAAGTACTTCTTGAGATATCGCTATAACGAGAAGGCAGGACAGACAGACACACAACCCCAAAACATTAAGCTAAATCATCTACAAAAGCTTAATTACCAAATTAGATATCATCACCTACCTCTACGCCATCAGTCTCCTGATAGTCCTCCATCTCAACGTCAATATCATTGGGTGCTGTAGCCTCACCAACATGTAGCATGTTTAACTTCACGGTTTGATTTCCGTCCAAAGAATACCTCAAATGGAGACCTAGTTGTAAAAAGAGTAAAATAGTACAACGTATTCAGTAATAGCAAACTCACTTGTTACATGTATTCTCTTGTATTCAACTGGTAATATCATGCATGCAGTAATCCTTAAAACTTTTGATAATGTTCACAATATCAATCAATTACATCCTTGAAAAAAATCTTTTTTCTCGGGGGGAGGGGGTGCTACTTCTGAGCCCCTCCTCCTGGAATGGTAAGTAGCCCTTTAAAACAACTTTACATCCCCTTGCCCAAGGAATGCTTCCAATTGAATTCTGAATTGAACCTCGAATCTCTCTCTGATAGAAGAAAGAGTTTGTGCTTGTCGCTCTTCTCACCCTTTTTTTTTTTTTGCATTGTTGTTCTTTGACACCCTCCTCCTCCTCCTCCTCCTCCTCCTTCTTCTCCTTCTCCTTCTCTTTCTCCTGCTTCTTCTTCTTCTTCTTTTTTTCCTTCCCTTTTTTTTGTTTTCCTTTTATTTCTTCTTTCCTTTATTTCTAGACTTATTTTCTTCTTCCCCTACTTCTTTTCTCTTCTTCTTTCCCTTCTTCCTTCATTCTTTTATTTTATTGCCTTGCCTTTGCTTATGTATACACTCTTACCAATTTTTCATTGTATTTGTTTAATGACTTTTTAAAGTTGATACTCTAAGACAATCCCAAATATTGAGATAATTACATCAATAGAAAGCTTTTAACCCCCAGAATAACACTAAATGGTGTCCAACTGACAAAAACAAGTTTAGAATGGTGAATTTATGCGAGTAAACTCTACCAAACTATCTAGTCTGAAACCCGGAAGTGCACGTAGAGTCGGGCTTCTATCCGTGACGTCACGAACGGGACTCATGGGCTCAGTGAGAGTGAATGGCAGTGATATCCCTACGTAAATGCTATCTTGTCAGAGCTTACATTTGTTGTTGTTAAGGAGTATATTTGATGGATTTTCTGTTTTCATTTGAATGAAGAATAACGAAGCAACATTTCTTTTTATATCCTCATATTCACATATTTGGTAGAGATTTAAGACGAGTTTACTGCTTTGGAGACAAGGTTAAATCTTGCACGTATGAATAGGCGGATGCATTATCTTGTCATCAGATAAGGTACAGGAGCAGTTTTGTAAAACGAATAGGCCTAGAACTACGATAGTACTTATCATAGATGTGTGTGACTGCCTCAAAAAAGGATACAGTACCAGTTAAACATTTTATGTTGTAAAATATCAAACTGGAACGAGATCATGCAAGCGCGCTTCCTCTATAATATTTTGGCGAGTGATGCGGTTCTTGCATGAACGTTCGTGAAGCGAGCAGAATCGGGAGGTAAGGCCAAGCCGCTGCTCTAGGCGCTGCTTGCTTGTGATAGAACGTACAGTACGTGCGCTAGTTATATGTTTATCGGCAATTGCAAGAGAATGAAAGCGACGTTGCCAGCTAAGAAAAACAACTAACAAACACTTGCCCCTGACTACCGGTGTCAGAATTGGTAGATGAAGGATCTTCAGGGCCAAGGAAGGCGAAATACATAGGAAAAAGGAAGAAGAAACCATCGGGAGATCGCTGTATGGTAATGAACTGTGCATGGGCAGACAGCTACTGTTCGCTCCGTGCCTGGGCCGATTTTAACACCAAAACAAAAATTACATGGTGAAAATATCGACTAATAGCACATCGTTGGCATGTATATGTCATAATTTTTAAAAGGGGAATTGATATTAAAACTATGACGTACTAGGGGAAGGCAAAGAATTGTACTTAGAATTATGATTTATTAGACTTTTCAGCCTTTAAAACAATTAAGGATTTCGAGTAGCCAGATTTTTTTTTGGATATACTATGTAATTGAAAAACTTATAAATAACATATGCTTGCCGTAGATACCAAATTAAGGGACATTTATTTGCTTAGAATATCAGCTTTAAGTATTGTTTTACTCCATTTTATCACAATTTTACCATATTGAATTGAACTCAATCTGTCATGACAATAGTTTATCACCCCTCTTTACCCCCATCTCTTGTCCACTTTAGGCATGGTTGTTTATTTCCACTTTGTTTTGTTCTTTTATTCTTTCTTTTTTATCTTCTCTTTCTTCCTCTCCTTTTTCCTCTTTTTTAAAATTCTCCTTCCATTTTTTCTTCTTCTCCTTCTCCATCATCGTTCTCTTCTTCTTTTCTGTATCCTCCTATATGAATTTTCTATTGTCGCTTTCTACTTCTTTTTTCTATACCTTTCCCCCTCTCAGCCTTTACTCTTCCTCTTGAAATCTCTCCCACTCTTAATTTCAACAATTTACATTGTATTTAATCCTCACTTTTCAGTTTTACTCTCGATATTTTCCACCACATACACTTGGTCCGTTTACCGTTTATTGCTTACTTCAGTCCTTCTTTCACATGATTTCAGCAGAACTATGTTACTTTATGCTATTTAATTCTGATTTCTTTCTAATTTGTGTTTCCATATGTTGCACTAAGCTATACTTCTCGTATTCATTATACTGATTTATATTTCAAATTCAATATATCATGTTATGCTACATGTATGTTATATATTACATTATGTGTTAACCATCAATGTGTTAAAGGCACACTGTCCTACTTGTAGCTACTTGCTCCCTCTATATAGGAAACTTCCCCAATCGGTGCCTGTTGGTCCCCCATGATCCTCTTTTTCTTCTGTTAAATGAGAGCTGAGTTAATGAGATAGCCATCTGTCACAGTGACCACGCTGGCTCGCTGGGTGGTCTAATCCCTTCTAGCTGAAGTAGTAAAGCCTGCCTTTAAATAAACCATTTTGAATTGAATTGAAAACAAGTTAAGTCACAATATGTACATGAATTTAAAAGAAAAAGTAAAAAGTGTGGCTCAGGTGAGCTAACAAGATATCAAAAAACAGCTCTCTACATACCTAGGGAGCTGTGGAAGGCTTCGTTGTACAATCTTGCAATGTTTTCAAGGGAGTCAGCCCACTGGAAACTGTCCAGATCATGACAAATCTCTTCTATCATCAGCCTTAGTTTCGACTTCCAACTAGGATGGCTTCGTTCTACCTGTAATGGGAAAGTACCACAAGAATTATTTTTTAAAAGAGCACTGTATTTGTATTTAGCATTTAAGACATTTTATACGATATGAAACATGTGTGGTGTGAAATATCACATGTAAAAGCAATCTGTAATGCATATTAAAGATGATTAACTTTTTGCCTATATTTAAAGGTAATACAAAGTTTTGGTATTGGGTCATGAATTTGGTTCAAATGAACATATTGGAAGCATATACGATCCTACAATATTCAGTGATCGTTGTCGCGGTCGAAATCGACTCTAAAATTATGAAATTTTAAATAATAAACACTTTATGTTGAATAGCTCCCTCTCAAGGTCAAGATATGAATTAAGTTATAAAACAATGTTTATTGACTAAAATCGACCGATAAACTATTCTCGTTCGGAAATAACATACCACAACTACATACTCTGAGATTTTCATGGTCGCAGCTACCATTATACGGCCGTAGGAGCTATTTGAAATTTATCCACATTTACCGGGAGCACCGGTAAATCTTTATAATGGATTTTTCTCGAAAGCAGAAATGTTTTAGGGGCTAAAATTTCTGGTGTTTTTAATTCATCCACAGGGGCATCCAAATATATCAAAATTGTAAAGAATCACTATCCACCCATTTTTCAAAATTTCCCAAAACTTTGTAATACCTTTAAGGTTGATGTTAACTATTAAGGGTCTCACACTCGATCACAATTTGGGAATTTCGTCAGTACACAGCGTCATCTGAGAGTTCAGACCAACAGCGATCAATTCATGTGGAAAAATATCTGAAAATCTTATACATATGGGAAGACTTTTTCTAAAGTGTCTACTCTTGGAGTTTTCAACCAAATATGTTACATCCAAATCTATAAGAAATATTCTTAAATAAACAAATAATAGATTACTTTTCCTTGCGACTGCGGCTTGTAGAGTGCACTCATGATTACTCATGAAAAAGAAAGAAAGAAAGGAAACAGAAAAGAAATTATGAAAGATTGAAAGCAGTCCAGTGAACTTTTTTTTCTTTCCTACCATTCCTTATGTTATTGCTTGTTTTTCCATCTTTCATCTTCTCTTCTATCTTTCCATGATCTATTCTTTATCATTTTTTCTTTCTGTCTTTCCATATGTTTATCTTTATTTCTTCTTTCTATCACCCTCTCTTATGTTACCGGTAATCTTTGTTTTTATCATTCTATCACTTTCTCTTTCTGTCCTTCCTTGTGTTTTTCTTTGTTTCTTCCTTCTATATCACCTTCTCTTATGTAATTCTTTGTTTTTATCATTCTATCACTTTCTCTTTCTGTCCTTCCTCATGTTTTTCTTTGTTTCTTCCTTCTATATCACCTTCTCTTATGTAATTCTTTGTTTTTATCATTCTATCGATTTCTCTTTTTGACTTTCCTTATGTTATTCTTTGTTTCTTCCTTTTATCACCTTCTCTTATGCTATTCTTTATTTCTTCTTTCTATCACCTTCTCTTATGTAATTCTTTGTTTTTATCTTTCCATCTCTTTCTCTTTCTGTCTTTCCTTATGTTATTCTTTGTTTCTTCCTTTGATCACCTTCTCTTATGTTATTCTTTGTTTTTTTCATCTTTCATCCTCTCTTCTATCTTTCCATTATCCATCCTTTATCATTTTCTCTTTCTGTCTTTTCATACTGTATGTTATTCTTTGTTTCTTCCTTCTATATCACCTTATGTAATTCTTTGTTTTTATCATTCTATCACTTTCTTATTTTGTCTTTCCTTATGTTATTCTTTATTTCTTCTTTCTATCACCTTCTCTTATGTTATTCTTTATTTTGTATCATTCTATCACTTTCTCTTTCTGCCTTTCCTTATGTTATTCTTTGTTTCTTCCTTTCATCACCTTCTCTTATGTTATTCTTTGTTTCTAGTATTCTATCACTTTCTCTTTCTGTCTTTCCTTGTGTTGTTCTTTGTTTCTTTCTTCTATTACTTTTCTCTTTCTGTCTTTCCTTATGTTATTCTTCATTTCTCTCCTCTATCACCTTCTCTTATGTTATTCTTTGGTTAAATCATTCTATCACTCTCTCTTTCTGTCTTTCCTTATGTTTTTCTCTATATTTTCCTTATATCACTTTCTCTTATGTTATTCTTTGTTCTTATCATTCTATCATTTCTTCAAGGATGACAGTCACGTGACCTAACATCACGATGTTACAACTGCGAGCGTTTATATTAGCCAAACAAGCCAAAAGATCACACTTTGATTTGGAATGTTTCGGGCTTGGCATTTTTGTTGGTAAAGCGTAGTTGCCTTGGTAACACCGCGGTCAGGCTCCGGTTTGGCATTTTTTGGCGTGTTTGGAAGACAGTGTAAATGGCCCTCATGAATTATTTAAAAAAAAAAGTAAACAATGTCTAATTATTGCCACATGGGCACTTTGGAGCCTGTTATTGATATTATACTTTCTTAAAGGTACATGTAATACAAAGTTTTGGTATGCGGTCAGGAATATATTGGAAGCATGCCATTTTACAATATTCAGTGATCGTTGTCGCAGTTGAAATTGAGTCTAAAGTTATGAAATTGTAAATAATAAACTCTTTATGTTGTATGGCTCCCTCTCAAGACTGATATTACTTTAGCTTTAAAACAATGTTTCTTGACTTCAATTAGTAAATTTGCACTTCCCGTTTGGAAATTATTCATAAGAAATTCAGAACTGCATATTCTGAGATTTTAATGCTCGCAGCTACCATGGAATAGCCTTACAGTGTAGGTGCTATTTGAAATATTTGAAATTTACAGGGAGCACCAGTAAATATATGATTATTCAATTTCTCGAAAGCAGAAGTGTTTTAGAGACTACATTTTCTAGTGCTCATAATACATCCAAATATATATCAACATTTTAAAGAATTACTATTCATCCAGTTTTAATTTTCCCCAAAACTTTGCATTACCAGTACATTTAATTTTTCCACTAACTACCGTCAGCATTTTTTCATTTTAATTCTCATAGATACATTTCTATTTAACTTACCTACGATTTTTAGGAGCACCATACAATTTTGACATTGTATTTTTTGTTTATTTTATTAATACCATTCATAGTATTGCAATGCATACTTTTATCTTTTTAACATCAATTCGTATGTAATTTTTAATTGTTGGCACTTGGCAAGATCCCCCTTTCTCTCTCTTCCCCCTTCTTTACCTCTTGTCTCTCTCTCTCTCTCTTCCACTTTCTTTCCCTCTCTTTCCCCTCTTTCTAGTTCTCTCTTTCTCCATCTCTGTCTTTTCTGCTTTCTTTTTCTTCACTTTATCTCTCGGTCTCTTTATCCTCTCTTTCTCTTTTCCTCACTTTCCTTCCCTCCCTCTCCTCCTCCTCTCTCTCTCTCTCTAACTCTTTCTCCTTTTAAACTCTTTTCTCTACATCTTTTACTTCTCTCTTCCTCACTTTAATATTTTATTTACACATGTACATGTAGGTACATATTCCTCATTTCCTTCTTGTTCATTTTTTTTGCTTTTATTTTACATTTGGTACAAAATTAAGGATAAACATGTGATATACATCTACATGTACATGTACTTATAATTATTGGTTTTTAAAATGCAAAATTAATGAATTTCCCAAGCGTCCCTAACCTTTTCCCAACACACACACAAGCATGATGTACACAAGCACATACTTGCACACTTTTGGTCAAAATTAATCTTTAGGTCTTCACTTGTACATGCAGTCTTTTCACACACGAGTACAATTCTTTATAGCTTATTAGTTTAAAGAGCTTTAAACTAATCAACTTGACATCATTCACACAATTTTTTTTTGGTGCGATCGTTTCGTGATTAACTGCTCTTAAAATGCGCAGTAGGGCCATTGCGCATTGTGTTTACTATCAGGCAGATTGGTGCACACTATTTTATTATTTAGGAGACAAGATACTAGTTCATTTTCCTATCATTAAATTCCTTCAATTATAGACTGCCCTTGACATCTTCTTAATTAAGATAATGTACATTTACATGTATGTATGCCTGTATTACCCTTTTTTACTCTCGTTTTCAATTCACATTTAACTTAATTAAATTAAATTAAATTAGACAGTAACCTTACAAGCCGCGTGGATAATTAATAGTACACGATCGAGCACAAGCTGTATGTTGCGAATTCCATGTTGTTAAATGCGCGCGCTCCATCCAGTTTTAACACATACATGTAACCTACATGTACACACAAAATGTCAAGCTCTCTGTAGCCTGCTTTGAACGGCGTATGAATTGCGACTTTGTATCTGTCCGAACATCGTATAAACGACGTTCACACAGAAAAAATATGTTTAGACCTCTAGGGTTAGGGTTAGGTTTATGGTTAGGTTTAGGATTAGGGAGTTAGAGTTAGAGCCTAGAGGTAGGGTTAGGCCTAGGGTAAAATGGAAAAAACTGACTGTTTTTTTGCAGCTGGGCCGAGTTGTCTTTGAGCCGAGTTTGCCCAGATTCGTCTAAATCTAATCCCCCCAGGCCAAAAAAGGGCAAACTATACCCCTTTCTAACTGGCCTGAGTTTCATCGGATGCATCCGGACGCATCCGATGAAACGGCCAGTAGACCTATGAATGCTACAGAGGAGAAAAAGCTGATTAAATAGCTGATGAAAACACAGATTAAAATGGTCTAATGTCGCAGTTACCCGCGCTTTATCATAACCAGCTGTGTTTGTTGACTTTTTGTTGAACATGCTGCATGCCAGCTAGATGGGGCGCGGGCTTAATAATTACGTAATAATTCTTCACTTCCGGCATGGGCTCGCCAAAGCGAGTGAATTTCACCGGCAGTATGAAAGCGACAGGGGGAAAACAGCGGTTTCACCTTTGTTTACATAAGGAAATTCAATCGGTATTTTCATCGGTATCTGATAGAAGCCACTTTGAAAGCAGTAGGGGGTCTAGTACTAGTTAATGCAGACGGCTTTTAGTTTTAGTTTTATTTAAGCTCAGCTCAGCTGGTTGCCACGATACCGCACTCCTTATTTTTTAATGTTATAAGCAGCCCTTCTTCTTTTAAATTTCCACTTACAAGTTACAATCTACACTCAGTAAGAAGATCAAAGATCTGTTCTGTAGCTGTAGACCTATAGCCTATAGATCTAGGCCTAGGCCTACTCACAATTTCAGCCAGGTTCTGTCTCACAGGCACTGTCACTGGCACCCCTGTCACCTCCGCAGCCGGTCGTTTGGTCACCGTACCGTTCTCCCCGTGGCGCTGGCTGTTCTTCACCATCGTTGCCGCTCTCGACACCGGCGACACTCATGCACCAATACTAGCAATACTACTACTACTAGCAATAGGTCTAGTACTACCGGTAGTACTAGTAAGCGAAGTTGATTTATGGTAGGGTCTACTTGATATCTCCCTTTAGGCCTACTATCAGTCTCTACCTTCAAAATGTCGAATCTGTTGAAATCGTTGATACTGTACGTTGAACTGCAGCCACTCGATCAGGCGAAGCGTAGAGAGTCAATGCTAATCCGTAATGACCTCTAGCGCTGTACTACGTGTTAATAGGCAGCATTTGCACACATGAATAGTCAATACACTCTTCACACACAAATCCACACAATAATGCCGATGTGGTTGACCGGCAAGTTTGGCAGTAGACTTACAATTTAATTTTTTAAATTATTCTTTTTAACATCGGCAAGTTGAAAATACTATATTTTACTGCTATTTAGGTGTCATCAATTATCACTAAAGTACTGATTTTGAGTGAAATTAGTTGAATTTGTACAGTGGTGTTTAAAATGTTGAGAATCAATGGAACAGCTTTTAATACACTAGCCAGGATAGTAATGCAGCTGTGTGATGCTAGCTAGCTTGGTTTCATAAAAGTGCGTCTGCGAGCTCCACGTACGCATGCACGCAGGGACTATTTTTCAGGAGCTAGGGAGTCGTGTTACACTTTAAGACCATGTTACACTTTAAGACCTCAACAGGCGCGCCCCTTTGGACGAGGGAAAGCATTATGTCGTCATATCTAATTAACGCTTGTCAGAATGCGCATCCTTTGGGTGCAGGAGATCGTTGTGATGTCAAATCTCTTAAAACGCTTGTAAAGATAGCTCTTCGCCCTGTAGGCAATAGCGCTGTTTTTTATTTTTCTAGAGGGGAGGGGGGCGGGGGGGCTGCAGGTGGGACTGGAATGATGTTTGTTTTAATGGGGGCGGGTTTTGACAGTTCCTGCTTCTGACTGAAAAAACTGTTTTTAATGCTGGTAAAGATAGTCCATTTGCAGATCACTGGGGGAGGGGGGGGGGAGGTGTGTTGGCATTGTGGAGATTTGAAATGATAGAGATAACTACATACATGTACGCCCCTTAACTCGCTTAGATATTGCATTCGGATAGAGCAGAATGAGCCGAATATGTTTCATTTGGTGACAGATTTGGTCTTTAGCAAAGCGCCATCTTATTAGATCATCATGGCTCGATCTGGTAGCCAGGCCCAGTTTGGCCTTCTCACTTCTTTAAAGTGGACTGTAGCAAAGATGGGCCGCAGATCATGTAATCCCTCTGAAATAAATCAACGTGATCAAGGCAGAAAAATAAAATACAACCAGAGCGCAAAATCGTAAAGAGTGCGACGTCCAAACAGTATCTGCTCTTTCATAGATTTACAGCAGGCAATATTCTTTTTGATTAAGTCATTTTTTAGATGGGCTACAATTACGTAATTTAACATACGCCTGTCCGGCATGCATCATCAGCGGATGGTTATTTCTCATCAATATCTATAACTGGTTTGAATACCGTCGTAATGTCATTATGTTTCGTGATTATCATCGTATAGAACTTTTTTTGTTTTTGTTTTTTTGTTCATTCTCTTATCAGGAGAGGAGAGTACAAACATTCTTTTCTTACACTTGAGACAACAATGATTCAAGATAATAAATGAACGAACACACGGGCCTTTTGTCATTCTCAAGTCACTTTTTTTTCTTTATTCAGGAAATCATACGATTTCGTAAAGCAACTGCTCGAGGAGCATTTGGGCGATGGCATAATTATCAACACCGTCGTCATCCACTGCGCAGAACGACAAGTCCATTGTGCTGACGTTGGTCTCTTCGAAGAGATCCCACGTGAAGTTCGATAGTTCAGAGACGGTGGTAAAACTCGACATATCGTCATCATCGTCGCTCTCATCATATAGCGAAGACCAGTCAGAGATTAAACTCAAGTTGTCGTCATCATAACCGTCATCATCAGACACGGCTGAAGGAACGACCAATTGGGGTTTGGTGTCGATGTTGCAATTCTCTTCAACTTTAGTAATTTCGTAGTTAGATGCTCCACTAACAAGGTGGAACTGCAAGATAAAAGAAGAGAAAGAGAGTGAAGAGCTGAATTATGCTTGAGAATGAACCACTTGATTTCCAGTAAAAATAGCAAAGGGAACTCAAAAGTCCACTCTACTCTAGAATCAACACCCCAAAAATGTGCAGTTTGATCTGTCTATTAAATACACTACTAGGCGTGGCATTGATTATTGATACAATTTTAGAAGAGGATTCGACTTTTGTTATTGTTCGAAGCGATTTACTTACCAATGCAATATCATCAACTGTCACTGCGACTGGACGTTCGTCATCAGTAGATGCTGTAAACAATAATGAGAATATAGTAATGTCAATCTGTTAGCCGGACATCGCTTTTCGCTCATTCTTTTGTTTTCGTACAAAATCATCGTTTCTTGGTTTTGAAATGACAAGACCTCCATCTCGTTTAAGTGGGTATATACTTACAAGCTTTCGTTAAACATCGATTCCACCCGCCGCCCCCCCCCCCCCCTTATTGGTTGAGAATGCATCTTTATATTTGAGAATGCCATCTATCCCCTCTAACTCATTCTTTTATTTACCTCGAATGCAGCAGCATAATTTTCGAAAACCTTTGGTCACTGTCTTTCTGAATCGACCAAAGAATCGACGCCTTCTCATAGTATGATTTGGCATTGTGAAGCAAGCAAGATGTACAGACATCTGAATGAGAGAGGAGTTCAATAAAGAATGAAGCAATAGCAATACATTTTCTTGAAATGTAAACATACCGGCGCGCAACGCATTATGATGTCACGCGAGTCCAGAGATTGCTTGGTTACTGCGTGCTTATTGGATGAAAGTTTGCGCGGCGCGCCAGTTTCATTGTGAAGTCACATCTTTAATACTCGGACAGTTAACGCATTGACCCATATTAGTGGGGGCGCGGCCCTTTGGACGAGGGAAAGCATTATGTCGTCATATCTAATTAACGCTTGTCAGAATGCGCATCCTTTGGGTGCAGGAGATCGTTGTGATGTCAAATCTCTTAAAACGCTTGTAAAGATAGCTCTTCGCTCTGTAGGCAATAGCGCTGTTTTTTATTTTTCTAGAGGGGAGGGGGGCGGGGGGGGGGCTGCAGGTGGGACTGGAATGATGTTTGTTTTAATGGGGGCGGGTTTTGACAGTTCCTGCTTCTGACTGAAAAAACTGTTTTTAATGCTGGTAAAGATAGTCCATTTGCAGATCACTGGGGGAGGGGGGGGGGGGGAGGTGTGTTGGCATTGTGGAGATTTGAAATGATAGAGATAACTACATACATGTACGCCCCTTAACTCGCTTAGATATTGCATTCGGATAGAGCAGAATGAGCCGAATAAGTTTCATTTGGTGACCGATTTGGTCTTTAGCAAAGCGCCATCTTATTAGATCATCATGGCTCGATCTGGTAGCCAGGCCCAGTTTGGCCTTCTCACTTCTTTAAAGTGGACTGTAGCAAAGATGGGCCGCAGATCATGTAATCCCTCTGAAATAAATCAACGTGATCAAGGCAGAAAAATAAAATACAACCAGAGCGCAAAATCGTAAAGAGTGCGACGTCCAAACAGTATCTGCTCTTTCATAGATTTACAGCAGGCAATATTCTTTTTGATTAAGTCATTTTTTAGATGGGCTACAATTACGTCATTTTACATACGCCTGTCCGGCATGCATCATCAGCGGATGGTTATTTCTCATCAATATCTATAACTGGTTTGAATACCGTCGTAATGTCATTATGTTTCGTGATTATCATCGTATAGAACTTTTTTTTGTTTTTGTTTTTTTGTTCATTCTCTTATCAGGAGAGGAGAGTACAAACATTCTTTTCTTACACTTGAGACTACAATGATTCAAGATAATAAATGAACGAACACACGGGCCTTTTGTCATTCTCAAGTCACTTTTTATTTCTTTATTCAGGAAATCATACGATTTCGTAAAGCAACTGCTCGAGGAGCATTTGGGCGATGGCATAATTATCAGCACCGTCGTCATCCACTGCGCAGAACGACAAGTCCATTGTGCTGACGTTGGTCTCTTCGAAGAGATCCCACGTGAAGTTCGATAGTTCAGAGACGGTGGTAAAACTCGACATATCGTCATCATCATCGCTCTCATCATATAGCGAAGACCAGTCAGAGATTGAACTCAAGTTGTCGTCATCATAACCGTCATCATCAGACACGGCTGAAGGAACGACCAATTGGGGTTTGGTGTCGATGTTGCAATTCTCTTCAACTTTAGTAATTTCGTAGTTGGATGCTCCACTAACAAGGTGGAACTGCAAGATAAAAGAAGAGAAAGAGAGTGAAGAACTGAATTATGCTTGAGAATGAACCACTTGATTTCCAGTAAAAATAGCAAAGGGAACTCAAAAGTCCACTCTACTCTAGAATCAACACCCCAAAAATGTGCAGTTTGATCTGTCTATTAAATACACTACTAGGCGTGGCATTGATTATTGATACAATTTTAGAAGAGGATTCGACTTTTGTTATTGTTCGAAGCGATTTACTTACCAATGCAATATCATCAACTGTCACTGCGACTGGACGTTCGTCATCAGTAGATGCTGTAAACAATAATGAGAATATAGTAATGTCAATCTGTTAGCCGGACATCGCTTTTCGCTCATTCTTTTGTTTTCGTACAAAATCATCGTTTCTTGGTTTTGAAATGACAAGACCTCCATCTCGTTTAAGTGGGTATATACTTACAAGCTTTCGTTAAACATCGATTCCACCCGCCGCCCCCCCCCCTTATTGGTTGAGAATGCATCTTTATATTTGAGAATGCCATCTATCCCCTCTAATTCATTCTTTTATTTACCTCGAATGCAGCAGCATAATTTTCGAAAACCTTTGGTCACTGTCTTTCTGAATCGACCAAAGAATCGACGCCTTCTCATAGTATGATTTGGCATTGTGAAGCAAGCAAGATGTACAGACATCTGAATGCGAGGGGAGTTCAATAAAGAATGAAGCAATAGCAACACATTTTCTTGAAATGTAAACATACCGGCGCGCAACTCATTATGATGTCACGCGAGTCCAGAGATTGCTTGGTTACTGCGTGCTTATTGGATGAAAGTTTGCGCGGCGCGCCAGTTTCATTGTGAAGTCACATCTTTAATACTCGGACAGTTAACGCATTGACCCATATTAGTGGGGGCGCGGCCCTTTGGACGAGGGAAAGCATTATGTCGTCATATCTAATTAACGCTTGTCAGAATGCGCATCCTTTGGGTGCAGGAGATCGTTGTGATGTCACATCTCTTAAAACGCTTGTAAAGATAGCTCTTCGCTCTGTAGGCAATAGCGCTGTTTTTTATTTTTCTAGAGGGGAGGGGGGCGGGGGGGGGGGGCTGCAGGTGGGACTGGAATGATGTTTGTTTTAATGGGGGCGGGTTTTGACAGTTCCTGCTTCTGACTGAAAAAAACTGTTTTTAATGCTGGTAAAGATAGTCCATTTGCAGATCACTGGGGGAGAGGGGGGGGGGAGGTGTGTTGGCATTGTGGAGATTTGAAATGATAGAGATAACTACATACATGTACGCCCCTTTACTCGCTTAGATATTGCATTCGGATAGAGCAGAATGAGCCGAATAAGTTTCATTTGGTGACCGATTTGGTCTTTAGCAAAGCGCCGTCTTATTAGATCATCATGGCTCGATCTGGTAGCCAGGCCCAGTTTGGCCTTCTCACTTCTTTAAAGTGGACTGTAGCAAAGATGGGCCGCAGATCATGTAATCCCTCTGAAATAAATCAACGTGATCAAGGCACAAAAAAATACAACCAGAGCGCAAAATCTTAAAGAGTGCGACGTCCAAACAGTATTTGGTCTTTCATAGATTTACAGCAGGCAATATTATTTTTGATTGGCATTGTGGAGATTTGAAATAATAAAGATAACTACATACAAGTACGCTCCTTAACTCGCTTAGATATTGCATTCGAATAGAGCAGAATGAACCGAATAAGTTTCATTTGGTGACCGATTTGGTCTTTAGCAAAGCGCCATCTTATTAGATCATCATGGCTCGATCTGATAGCCAGGCCCAGTTTGGCCTTCTCACTTCTTTAAAGTGGACTGTAGCAAAGATGGGCCGCAGATCATGTAAACCCTTTGAAAGAAATCAACGTGATCAAGGCACAAAAAAATACAACCAGAACGCAAAATCTTAAAGAGTGCGACGTCCAAACAGTATCTGCTCTTTCATAGATTTACAGCAGGCAATATTCTTTTTGATTAAGTCATTTTTAGATGGGCTACAATTACGTCATTTAACATACGCCTGTCCGGCATGCATCATCAGCGGAAGGTTATTTCTCATCAATATCTATAACTGGTTTGAATACCGTCGTAATGTCATTATGTTTCGTGATTATCATCGTATAGAACTTTTTTTTGTTTTTGTTTTTTTGTTCATTCTCTTATCAGGAGGGGAGAGTACAAACATTCTTTTCTTACACTTGAGACTACAATGATTCAAGATAATAAATGAACGAACACACGGGCCTTTTGTCATTCTCAAGTCACTTTTTATTTCTTTATTCAGGAAATCATACGATTTCGTAAAGCAACTGCTCGAGGAGCATTTGGGCGATGGCATAATTATCAGCACCGTCGTCATCCACTGCGCAGAACGACAAGTCCATTGTGCTGACGTTGGTCTCTTCGAAGAGATCCCACGTGAAGTTCGATAGTTCAGAGACGGTGGTAAAACTCGACATATCGTCATCATCATCGCTCTCATCATATAGCGAAGACCAGTCAGAGATTGAACTCAAGTTGTCGTCATCATAACCGTCATCATCAGACACGGCTGAAGGAACGACCAATTGGGGTTTGGTGTCGATGTTGCAATTCTCTTCAACTTTAGTAATTTCGTAGTTGGATGCTCCACTAACAAGGTGGAACTGCAAGATAAAAGAAGAGAAAGAGAGTGAAGAACTGAATTATGCTTGAGAATGAACCACTTGATTTCCAGTAAAAATAGCAAAGGGAACTCAAAAGTCCACTCTACTCTAGAATCAACACCCCAAAAATGTGCAGTTTGATCTGTCTATTAAATACACTACTAGGCGTGGCATTGATTATTGATACAATTTTAGAAGAGGATTCGACTTTTGTTATTGTTCGAAGCGATTTACTTACCAATGCAATATCATCAACTGTCACTGCGACTGGACGTTCGTCATCAGTAGATGCTGTAAACAATAATGAGAATATAGTAATGTCAATCTGTTAGCCGGACATCGCTTTTCGCTCATTCTTTTGTTTTCGTACAAAATCATCGTTTCTTGGTTTTGAAATGACAAGACCTCCATCTCGTTTAAGTGGGTATATACTTACAAGCTTTCGTTAAACATCGATTCCACCCGCTGCCCACCCCCTTATTGGTTGAGAATGCATCTTTATATTTGAGAATGCCATCTATCCCCTCTAACTCATTCTTTTATTTACCTCGAATGCAGCAGCATAATTTTCGAAAACCTTTGGTCACTGTCTTTCTGAATCGACCAAAGAATCGACGCCTTCTCATAGTATGATTTGGCATTGTGAAGCAAGCAAGATGTACAGACATCTGAATGAGAGAGGAGTTCAATAAAGAATGAAGCAATAGCAACACATTTTCTTGAAATGTAAACATACCGGCGCGCAACGCATTATGATGTCACGCGAGTCCAGAGATTGCTTGATTACTGCGTGCTTATTGGATGAAAGTTTGCGCGGCGCGCCAGTTTCATTGTGAAGTCACATCTTTAATGCTCGGACAGTTTACGCATTGACCCATATTAGTGAGGGCGCGGCCCTTTGGACGAGAGAAAGCATTATGTCGTCATATCTAATTAACGCTTGTCAGAATGCGCATCCTTTGGGTGCAGGAGATCGTTGTGATGTCACATCTCTTAAAACGCTTGTAAAGATAGCTCTTCGCTCTGTAGGCAATAGCGCTGTTTTTTATTTTTCTAGAGGGGAGGGGGGCGGGGGGCTGCAGGTGGGACTGGAATGATGTTTGTTTTAATGGGGGCGGGTTTTGACAGTTCCTGCTTCTGACTGAAAAAACTATTTTTAATACTGGTAAAGATAGTCCATTTGCAGATCACTGGGGGAGGGGGGGAGTTGTGTTGGCATTGTGGAGATTTGAAATGATAGAGATAACTACATACATGTACGCCCCTTAACTCGCTTAGATATTGCATTCGGATAGAGCAGAATGAGCCGAATAAGTTTCATTTGGTGACCGATTTGGTCTTTAGCAAAGCGCCATCTTATTAGATCATCATGGCTCGATCTGGTAGCCAGGCCCAGTTTGGCCTTCTCACTTCTTTAAAGTGGACTGTAGCAAAGATGGGCCGCAGATCATGTAATCCCTCTGAAATAAATCAACGTGATCAAGGCAGAAAAATAAAATACAACCAGAGCGCAAAATCGTAAAGAGTGCGACGTCCAAACAGTATCTGCTCTTTCATAGATTTACAGCAGGCAATATTCTTTTTGATTAAGTCATTTTTTAGATGGGCTACAATTACGTCATTTTACATACGCCTGTCCGGCATGCATCATCAGCGGATGGTTATTTCTCATCAATATCTATAACTGGTTTGAATACCGTCGTAATGTCATTATGTTTCGTGATTATCATCGTATAGAACTTTTTTTTGTTTTTGTTTTTTTTGTTCATTCTCTTATCAGGAGAGGAGAGTACAAACATTCTTTTCTTACACTTGAGACTACAATGATTCAAGATAATAAATGAACGAACACACGGGCCTTTTGTCATTCTCAAGTCACTTTTTATTTCTTTATTCAGGAAATCATACGATTTCGTAAAGCAACTGCTCGAGGAGCATTTGGGCGATGGCATAATTATCAGCACCGTCGTCATCCACTGCGCAGAACGACAAGTCCATTGTGCTGACGTTGGTCTCTTCGAAGAGATCCCACGTGAAGTTCGATAGTTCAGAGACGGTGGTAAAACTCGACATATCGTCATCATCGTCGCTCTCATCATATAGCGAAGACCAGTCAGAGATTGAACTCAAGTTGTCGTCATCATAACCGTCATCATCAGACACGGCTGAAGGAACGACCAATTGGGGTTTGGTGTCGATGTTGCAATTCTCTTCAACTTTAGTAATTTCGTAGTTGGATGCTCCACTAACAAGGTGGAACTGCAAGATAAAAGAAGAGAAAGAGAGTGAAGAGCTGAATTATGCTTGAGAATGAACCACTTGATTTCCAGTAAAAATAGCAAAGGGAACTCAAAAGTCCACTCTACTCTAGAATCAACACCCCAAAAATGTGCAGTTTGATCTGTCTATTAAATACACTACTAGGCGTGGCATTGATTATTGATACAATTTTAGAAGAGGATTCGACTTTTGTTATTGTTCGAAGCGATTTACTTACCAATGCAATATCATCAACTGTCACTGCGACTGGACGTTCGTCATCAGTAGATGCTGTAAACAATAATGAGAATATAGTAATGTCAATCTGTTAGCCGGACATCGCTTTTCGCTCATTCTTTTGTTTTCGTACAAAATCATCGTTTCTTGGTTTTGAAATGACAAGACCTCCATCTCGTTTAAGTGGGTATATACTTACAAGCTTTCGTTAAACATCGATTCCACCCGCTGCCCACCCCCCTTATTGGTTGAGAATGCATCTTTATATTTGACAATGCCATCTATCCCCTCTAACTCATTCTTTTATTTACCTCGAATGCAGCAGCATAATTTTCGAAAACCTTTGGTCACTGTCTTTCTGAATCGACCAAAGAATCGACGCCTTCTCATAGTATGATTTGGCATTGTGAAGCAAGCAAGATGTACAGACATCTGAATGAGAGAGGAGTTCAATAAAGAATGAAGCAATAGCAACACATTTTCTTGAAATGTAAACATACCGGCGCGCAACGCATTATGATGTCACGCGAGTCCAGAGATTGCTTGGTTACTGCGTGCTTATTGGATGAAAGTTTGCGCGGCGCGCCAGTTTCATTGTGAAGTCACATCTTTAATGCTCGGACAGTTTACGCATTGACCCATATTAGTGAGGGCGCGGCCCTTTGGACGAGAGAAAGCATTATGTCGTCATATCTAATTAACGCTTGTCAGAATGCGCATCCTTTGGGTGCAGGAGATCGTTGTGATGTCACATCTCTTAAAACGCTTGTAAAGATAGCTCTTCGCTCTGTAGGCAATAGCGCTGTTTTTTATTTTTCTAGAGGGGAGGGGGGCGGGGGGCTGCAGGTGGGACTGGAATGATGTTTGTTTTAATGGGGGCGGGTTTTGACAGTTCCTGCTTCTGACTGAAAAAACTATTTTTAATACTGGTAAAGATAGTCCATTTGCAGATCACTGGGGGAGGGGGGGGGGGTTGTTGGCATTGTGGAGATTTGAAATGATAGAGATAACTACATACATGTACGCCCCTTAACTCGCTTAGATATTGCATTCGGATAGAGCAGAATGAGCCGAATAAGTTTCATTTGGTGACCGATTTGGTCTTTAGCAAAGCACCATCTTATTAGATCATCATGGCTCGACCCATCATCAGAGCGTTGCCTCCTCCTGTTGGGTCCAAGCTACTGTAGACTCCACGTCTTGGTTTTTACTTGCACGTCCACCGTTTTATTGTAAATAATAGACATCATTCACTGTTTTGAATTACTTCATGCACTGTCACTATGCCAGCACGTTGCACGGACATCCCAGTTTAGCTGTATGATAGCTGCCATCGGGATTATCTCTACAAGTAACAAGTAAGGTAGCCGACCCAGTTTGGCCTTCTCACTTCTTTAAAGTGGACTGTAGCAAAGATGGGCCGCAGATCATGTAATCCCTCTGAAATAAATCAACGTGATCAAGGCACAAAAAAAATACAACCAGAGCGCAAAATCTTAAAGAGTGCGACGTCCAAACAGTATCTGCTCTTTCATAGATTTACAGCAGGCAATATTCTTTTTGATTAAGTCATTTTTAGATGGGCTACAATTACGTCATTTTACATACGCCTGTCCGGCATGCATCATCAGCGGATGGTTATTTCTCATCAATATCTATACCTGGTTTGAATACCGTCGTAATGTCATTGTGTTTCGTGATTATCATCGTGTCGAACTTGTATTTTTTTTTTTCATTCTCTTATCGGGAGAGGAGAGTAAAAACATTATTCTCTTACACTTGAGACTACAATAATTCAAAAGAATAAATGAACGAACACACACGCCTTTGTCATTCTCAAATCACTTTTTATTTCTTTATTCAGGAATGACAAAGAAATCATACGATTTCGTAAAGCAACTGCTCGAGGAGCATTTGGGCGATGGCATAATTATCAGCACCGTCGTCATCCACTGCGCAGAACGACAAGTCCATTGTGCTGACGTTGGTCTCTTCGAAGAGATATCACGTGAATTACGATACTTCAGATTTAGGCCTATAGAGGAGAAAAATATATTAATTACCAACACTCCATTGAAAATCCAAAACGCATGTACTGAACTTTACAAATCCTTTTGATTTTAAGGCATGTTCAGATTTTGGCGCGGTATAGACTGTCGTTTTTGTTTTGTTTTCGTGTTAAAATATGATAGAATTTAGAGCTTTATCTGAACGAGCTGTATTCTCAGCACGTCAAGCGACGTGGACGTTTTACACGTTTTTATGGTCATGGTTATACATGATACAAGTACATGTTTAATCAATTAGATTCAAATAAGGACCTGGTTATTAACATTGGGTTTTTACGACTTTGATATTCCTTAGTTTTATTACTTTTGTTTTAATTTGATAAAGTGTGAAGGTTCAACTCCCCTTATCGGAAAATACAGAAAGATCTTTTCATGCACCTCTTATCTTTTCCACCCTTAAAATGATTACAATCAATACAATATTTTTCAGCAAATGTGTTCCCGAATCCCTCACATCAGATTATATTTTGTCGATGAAGTCTTAAAAATTCTGTTCAACAGAATTATTGCTGATCTTCAGAAATAATTATGTTCAACAGACTCATCTTATTCCAGAAATATTCACAGTGATTAAACATTTCTGTAAACCACTCATCATTCCAGTATAATGTCGAATTACACAATTTTTTAATTTTGTAAAGAATAAAGTAGTTTTTATTTCGTTTGTTTGTAACTGAATAAAATTTCAACCAAATATAATCTCAATGGACCGAAGATTTGGTGATTTAGATTATTTATATTCGATAGAGCAAAGTGGGTGAGCTTAGAAAAAATGTCGCATCTTTTAAATTGAAAAAAAACTCTACTTTTTTGGTGGTTAGTCGTAGGCCTATATTTTGTCCGCATTTACATTGACCCCGGCCCCCCCCCCCCCCACTCAGTGTTATTTAGGGTACGCATATGCTCGTACCCTCTTTTTGAAAGCACCCCCTATCTGAGGACTGCCAACATTTACGAACCCCCCCCCCCCCCCTTTCTCGGGCTTTTCGCGGGCTTTTCCTGCCTTGGAGACCCCCCTATATCAGGAAAAATGCTCAATGTACCCCCCTAAATTCGGAATAATTTCTCAGGAGTCCAAAGAGATGAGAGAAAAAAAAGAAAAACACCCCTTTTTAAAGAAATCTCCGGGTGAAAAGTCAAATACACCCCTTTTTTTACAATTCTCGGGCCGGACTTTGTCGCACGAAAAGTACCCCTTTACCGGACATTTTGGCAACACGCATGCGGTCATTCCGACCTCTGAGTGGGGGGCCGGGACGCGTCTTATTTTTTCGTACCACGGCGAGGCCGGATTCCTGTTTTATCATGAATATTCATTAGGCAGGGTCGGGGAAAGTCTCGATTCTCTTAAATATTCATATCGAGGTGGGGGAATGCACGACGCGCGCTATACTCGCACAAAGTGAGAAGATTTAGTTCACGGAGAATGCATATGGGTGAGTAATTGATTGACATATCAGTAGATTAAGAGAATTTAGTCATTAATTTGAAAAAGCTGTAATTCGTGATCTACTGTAATTTCTTTACATTTTGAGACTGTTCTCAACAGATTTGTGGGGAAAAGGCTAGGAAAATATTTCTCTTGAAATTGCACTTTGATTTTCATCGTCGTGAAGTAGTTTGACTGCGGTTTGCCTTCATGTCACCCTTTAGAGCCCCGGGGTTCCGGCAGGCCCACGTTGGGGAATTTCGGTGCTCATCTGCATCAAGATAAAACTTTCTGATCAGGTTTTATTCCAAATTTGATCGTCATCGTGAATCTTATTCACCAATCATCCATTGAATTTAAATCTAGATTTAACGTTACACCTTAAAATAATCTATGAAGTATGATTTCTTTAATAATCCAAGAGGGTCAATTCTTGTTTATATCTTTAGTAGATGTCGACTCTGTTGGCTATACTATTACTAGTATTACGGTACTAAGACTAAGTGCTATCCGTTCGCTCAGTTGCATCATTGGTGCGTGTCAACTTTTAGACCAAAATTGTTTGTGACCATGGATAATCAAACAGCTCCAAACCATATTTCATTTAGACGTAAACCTGGAACTTATTAATAAAAATATTCAAAAACAAACAAACTAGACCTAGGATTCATTTATTTAATGTTCAGATGTTGTGTGTGTCCAGTGTGCTTGTCAAGTTCTCATAACTTTTCTAGATCTAGACCTATATTAAAGATTTTTTCTTCAAAGTGTGCAGTTCATTTGATAAATCTATTTTTTTTTGGACGTTGTATAAGAGAAGACCCCTAGGGTAGTCGACAATTATGTTTACTTATACGCAGAGGCGGCGGAGCCTTTAGGCGGAGCAACTTCCAAAGTGGGGGGGGGGGGGGGGGGGGGGCACCAACAAAAAGGGCACTTTCTTGAAAAAAGGGCACCTTCAGAGGGAAAATATACAATTTTTTGACATTGGTATATACCCCTATTTTGTGATTACATTATCAGGGATGATTTCAATATTTGTTTCTCTTAATACAGCATTTAAGATATTGCTTAAGTATCATACTTTGCAGTTTTTGGCTTGCAGTGCGAAAAATTACATCTTATAAAGAGGAAAACCCAATCCTGATGGGGTTATAAGCACAATCTCATAACGGAAGACTGAATAGATCTGTGATAAGTTACATAATTATAACATCTATAACTATGGGCAAGCGTAGCGAGCGAGCTTTGTGGGAAATTGCTTTTAGTCGCTTGAAATTAGGGACACGTTTAATGATGAGAGGAAAAGGGGACACTTATCGAAAGGGTTAAGACACTTATCAGAAAAGAAAAGAAGCATGTGTCAAAGTACAAAGGCTAATTATCAGAGGTGAAAATGGGGCACTTCTTACACCTAAACAAAGAGGCATGCACCAGGGATGATAAGAACATGGGCATTTGTCGACGGAAAAGAGGCACCCATCAGATTTTGATAGGGGGCATTTATAAGCAGTGAAAAGGGGCATTTATGAAAAAGGGATAGGTTCTTTATAAGAAAGGAAATAGGGTACATATCATTGTTAAAAGGGTAATGAGAAGGGGAAGTGGCTCTTATTAAAAAGAAAACGTGGCACATGTTTAAATAAACGGGGCACTTATCAAAGACGAAAAGTGGTACCGGTAATTATGATAAGGGGTAAGGGTGCTTATAAGGAAAAAAGGCATTATATAGGAAGGAAAAGGAGGACGTGTCAAAATAAAAGGGGCATTTATAAGAGATGAAAAGAGTACTGACTAGGAGGGGAAGGGGTGCTTGTCAAAGTAAAACAAGTATCTCTCAGAAGTGAATAGGGTCATTTACAAGAGATGAAAAGGGGCACTTAAGAGAATGAAAAGGAACTATTTTCATAGATGAAAAGGGGCATTTATGAGAAGGGAAAGGGCCTATTTTTAAATGGGGGCACTTATAAGAAAAAGGGGCACTTATTAAAAATGAAAGGGAGCACATGTGAAGATATAAGGTGCGCTTATCCAAGTTAAAAGGGGTAGTTATTAAAAGGGGAAGGGGCACTTTAAAAACTTAATAGGGGCACTTGTCAGAGTAAAAGGGGCACTTTTCTATGTAAAAAGGGGCACTTTTCCTATGCAAAAAGGGGCACTTTTAGGGTACTTGACCAAATGGGAGGGCACTCTGCCCCCTCCCCCCCCCCCCTCTCGGAGCGCCGCCTCTGCTTATTTGGTATGTAGTCCACCTCTTCTTGTTATAATAAACTAATTCTACTTAGTACTACTTCATGTTCATAGGCCATAGAAACCACTGTTTGATGCACAAGTTAAATCTTCCATTTAGTTTTACTTTGTACTGTGGTTCATTAAATAGGAATGTTGATTTCCACACCATATTAAAATTAAGGCCAACCATGACATAAAAATATCTATTAATTTGAATTATGCTAGATCTATTTTATTTTGTTAAGGAGAAAGGGATGCCTTGATTGTCGTATTGATTTTCTTCTTCTTTTTGTTCCAAAAGATTGAAACTGAAGAGCTGGAAGGAGGACATTACAACATCTCTTATATTTGCAAGACGAAGCAGAAAGTCCCATGCAGGTACAGTTATCAGGTTATTTAGCACACACATATTAAACGACCACCTATTAATTCACTCAAAAGGAAATGGAACTAAGTTGACATTGCAAGCATATATAGTAGAGGGTATATTTTATTCTAGTTCTGCACCTAGTATACAAATATTGATGTCTTTTCTTTCTATGTTTACAAAGGAAAATTTGTCCTTATTTACAGGAGGTCCTGTGTTTAGAAGAGCCATATCAAATGCACATTGTAAGCACTACATGTAGGGTATACACAGGACCCCTCATTATTTTTTTTTGTAAGGGGTACTTTCACTTCTTGAGCAATGAAGATGAAGAAGAACACAAAATAAGATTGATAAAAGTCTGTTTATAGGATGTATTATGGTTGATATGTATCCATCAGTATCAGTTTTTAATTGAAGTACATGTACCTACTTTGTTTTCTCTCATGTAGGATGATGCCTCTCTACAGTGGATGATGAAGGCATTCTGGTTTGCAAACTCAGGAGATGAACAAAGAACAGATGTTGACGGGATCATATCTAGAGATGCGGGCCTACTACACTTCATACGAGCAAGTGTGCTAATATACATGAAGGTACCCCAATAAATTTTTGTGGAACAAATGTCATGGAGAAAATTATAGATCTGAAACAGATATTTTTCATTGTCAGTTGACTTGTAAAAGAATAATTGACTTAATATCACAATTGTAATTAGATTAAAAATTAAATGTCAATATAGATGAAATATAAGTCTACATTACGTATGTTTCAGTAGCATTATTTCCAGTACATTCTCTGGTCAAAGTTGTTTGGTCATTTTATGTCCCATACTTAACCGAGTATTATTCAATTACCGGTATGAGCACGAGTTGTATTACATTGTATTACTTATTTCATACCTTGTCTGATCCGAGCTCCAGCAGGCCTATCGTCTCAATGGGATCATCAGTAATAATTTAAGATGCGGTCAGTATTTAAAACTAGTCTTGTACAAAAAATAGTTTAGGTTTGCCCACTAGAACCCCAAGTGAATTTCAGTCCTTCCTTTTTTCTGAGCAGGTATCAGGGTGTATGTTATTAGTCATTGTTGATTTTTTTATATCTTATTTCATTTTTCCATTCAACAGACTTGGGTTATATTTTTTTCTGAAAACTAGGCTACAACTTTAGTGATGGATGCAGAAGATATCTACACGAGACTACGTCTTAAAGATGCCACCCTCATATAATGAAAGAGGACAATAGAGATGGGTTTAAACTGGAATATTTACATGATATTTATTTGTTATTTGTATTATATGTTTGTAGAATACTACATTCAATAAAGCTAATGAAGTTTATCATCTTGTCGACTTTCAAATAATTAAAGATAACTAATCCTCAACGAATAAACATTAAAATTCTAACAATGTCAACTACCATCTTATAGGATGAAACTGAGGACTGGGCAGAAAGATTCTCCTTCAAATTTGATTGATAAAGGTCTATCAGTCTATATCAAAGATTGAATTAATCAATGATATTTTGATTATAATTATACATGTTAAAATTCATTTACCTCTATGGACTTCTGTATGGGAAGTTTTGTAGATTATGAAATTATTGCTACTTCAAGTATTGTATGTAAGAAGGTTTGAAAGACAACACTCTAAATGCATTAAATATGGAAACTGCTAATCCTCATTGCCTTTCGTATCCAAACTGGTAGCTTTCATAGAATCATGTTTCGATGCTTCCCAACTAAAGAAAACAGGGAGTGGGGGGAGGGGGGGGGGGGGGGGCTTGCTATCCTCTTATCTTATCCTCTGTACAAATATGATTATATGTTTATATTAGAAGGATTTAGAAAGTGAAATTTTGAATTATAGCATTACTGTTGGTAGAAGTAATGGCAGTGTCGATTGTTAATGTGGGGGAGGGGGGGGGGGGGGGTTCCTGGTGAAATTTATGGTATGCCAATGTCAAATTAATAAAAAAGAGAAAACTATTCTTAAGAATAAAAATTATACAGTACATGGGCCTCCTAACAAAAACCCTGGTACCACTGTTGTGTTTTGAGTGTGTGTTTTTTTTTTTTTTTTGGGGGGGGGGGGGGGCTGGCAAACCAATTACAAATTTTCAGTGTTAATTCAAATTTTTTCTTTAACAAAATTATGTCAATATATTGTAATTAAACAATGTTGCACTTTCCTTTTTTTCAAGTTAGATATTTGAATAAAATGATTAACATACTTTCCGGTTTCTCTGGCCTCTACATTAAAAATGTTCTACTTCTAGCAAAGCTCCTGGAAAGGCTGCAAAAAGGGAGAGTGAAGAGAATGAAATTGAAATGTGGACAGTAATGGAGTGAATATGGAATGGTTGATGGTAGTTGATAACGAGTGAATGCAAATGAGTGGCAACAAGTACGACTGAAAGTGAGACAGAAAGGAATTGCAACAGGTTGCTCAGTCAAGAGAACAAACCTTGCAGAAAGATAGTTTTCGAAAGACAGAGAAAGAGAGAAAAGGAGAATTATAAAAAAAAGGAAAAGGGGGCATGTGTCAAAGGGGCATTTATGAGAAAGGGTTGGGGTTGGGGCTCCTATTAAACAGGGAAAGGGGCACATATCAAAAGGTAAAAGGGCACTTGTTAGAAAGTTTAAGGGGACGCGTGTCAAAGTAAAAAAAATGAAAGGGCTTTTATCAGATATCACAAGGGGCACTTATGAAAATGGAACAGTGGCACTTATTATGAAGTTAAAGGGGCATTTGTTGAAGAAAAAGGGGCACCTGTCAGATTTGAATAGTGGGTAATTATCGCCAGGGCCGTAGCCAGAGTTTGGGGGGGGGGGGGGGCACATACATGTAATTGATCGACGTCCTTGGGAGGGGTCAAAAAGAGTTCATCCGATCTTGGATTTTTTTTTCTTCTTTTTTTTCTTCAATGTATGTGAAAGAATGTGTAGTTTTCTCTCGAGTTTGTCTCATCATGCGTGGGATCTGTGGGTGCTGGGGTTCCTAAATTCTCTAATCTACTGATATGTCAATCAATTATTCACCCATATGCATTCTCCGTGAACTAAATCTTCTCACTTTGTGCGAGTATAGCGCGCGTCGTGCATTCCCCCACCTCGATATGAATATTTAAGAGAATCGAGACTTTCCCCGACCCTGCCTAATGAATATTCATGATAAAACAGGAATCCGGCCTCGCCGTGGTACGAAAAAATAAGACGCGGCCCGCTCGCCCCCCCCCCCCCCCCCCCCCCCTGGATCCGCGCCTGTCTACAGAACACTATATTTAATGTCTGCAAGGGCGGTGGTAAAACATGAGATGGAGAGGGAGGAGTTAATTGTCATAAATCGTTATTGAGCGAATTAATTAACATTAAAATAACATTTTTAATATTCTAGTAAGAAAAATAAACTCATATTACAGTTTAAAAGTTACTATATTTGAGTCGATATCGTCTAGATTTATAGTTGTGATCAATATTTAAGAAAATTATTTGCTTATATAGGTCAGCATAATTCTACTCCCGTTTCTCACATCTATTCATCTGTCTGTCTTGTTTAGTTTTTGTCTGTGTTTCAGTCCTGTTGCTCGTAGTATATTCCTGTTCCTGTTGTTTATAGCCATTATTTAGTAGTCAGTAGATTTTATTGTACTTACTTATGTTTAATATTTTCTCAGTTGTTTAGTTAGTTTAGTTTTGTAAGCATTTAAATGTACGCATTATTTTTATTTGACGAGTTTGTTCATGAGGGACCTTAAATCCACAAGCCTTGCTTTCAACCAAGGTCACCTCATCTTTCTATTGTAACGCCATATTCTGTTTCACTCTTTTATATTCATGTCATATTTGTAATGTGTGTATGAAAGAAAGATATATGAAACTTGAAACTTGAAACTAAAAGCGTACATGCATGATTGTGTATATAAACGTAAACAGACATACAATAAAATGGGCAAATACCATTAATCCCTTTTCCATAACCACTAGGCACATTTGACACATGCTATAGAATGCAAGTAAGCGCCTTCTGTTGATGTTGTTTGTTTGAAACATTGTCTTATCTTATTTATGTAGTATATAATTATGGGAAAAGTGTTTGTACTTTAACATGTTAATACGTTTCCTGATCATGGACTTGATAGTACGTCATATATGCAGGCCGATTTGAAATGGTTTAAAACGGCTGGTTGTGTCGGCTAACAATCATCATTATGATCTCTTCAAAATTGAAATTGATGTAGGCCTACAATCTTGTACAGTATCTGAATGTAATACTTTCCCAGTTGCTGTAACTGTGCTGTTACTGTAACTATGAATGTCATAGTCACAAGGGGTAGTGGTAAATGAGCAATGAGACGAACTTTCTCCAATAGATAAGTTTGATATAGTAAACATGGTTTGTATTTTTAACCCAAAAGAACATAACAATAATAAAATCCTGAATTATATCACATATACAATTCCATTCAAAGAAAAGAAAAGTTCACAGGAATTAAATTTCATAAACATTGCGCATGCCACCTATACGGTATTTATCAATGGATGTCTTTATACTAGCGATACGCGCATATCGTGGACATATTGTGCGAGAATGGGAAAGCGTGTTTGTTTTTTTGTTATAGGGGTGAGAAGACATGAGCCCCCGAACGCTGGCGTACTGATGTGGGGGGGGGGGTGTATTTCTTATTCGATACAGTGATTTACAAATGTTGTTGTTATGACATGATTTTCCGGTATTTCCCCCAGCAAACCTACAAGAGAGAGAAGGAAGGGAAGGGAAAGGGAAAGAGGAGAGAAAGGGAAAGAAAAAGAAAGAGAATGAAGAAAGGTAAGAGATATCATTTGCAATTTTCCCGCCAACAAGGTGTAGATCGGGGGGGGAGGGGGCACTGGCGAAATGATAGGGGAGGGGGGGGGGGGGGGTCTTGCGGGAAATAAAATTCAAACGTAGTTTATTTCTAATTCCATAACGGTAGTTTACAATTAATGTTGAAATGACATAATTTTATGAGATTTTTCCTCAGTTTTAAGTAAATTAAACTTTTTATGCGTTTGTTGGAAAATGACAAATTCCTAAATTTACAGCCAGCAAGAAAATGCTTTTGAGATGCCTACATGTCAGGGCCCGCGGAACGGCGGGGATCGGGAGCCTCGAGCCCCCCCCCCCCCCCCACCCCCACTTTTTAAAAAGTATATTAAAGAGAAATAGAAAGAAAGAGAGCAAGAAAGAAAAAAAAGTTAACTGCCAGTGTCAAAAAATAATGAGGTATAAAAATACGCTCACATGACCGTGATTAAATACCTAAACCCCCGAGGGCTCTGCCCCCTAGATTCCACCTAGGGCCCTAAGGCGGGCCCTTAGATGCTCATCTGACCGAAATTAAACGCCTAAAATCCCTGAGCTTCCGGGGGCTCTGCCCCCTGCACCCCACGCCAATTAGTGACCTAGCAGTGTCACAATTAGGTTTCAAAATAATGCTCATCTGACCGTAATTAAATGCCTAAAACCCCTGAACTTCCGGGGCTCTGCCCCCTGGACCCCGCCTAGGGCCCTAAGGCGGACCTCTGAATGCTAATCTGACCATAATTATTGCCTTAAACCCCTGAGCTTCCGGGGTGGACAAGGTATCAACATATGTTCATCTGACCGCAGGCACGTACCCAGGGGGGGGGGAGGGCCGTGGGTTGGTCCCCCAAAAAGAGAGGAGAGAAAAGGAGGAGGGCGTAGAAGAAAAAAGGAGTAGACAAAGAACATTTTTGAAATTCAGACAAGGATAAAGAGTCGAGAACGGTACAACGAATCGTCTTCTTTCTCTAATAATTTAATGAAACGTCAAAGCTTCCGCGCTTCGCGCAAGAGGGGGGGGGGGGGGCTAAATCAAGCGTCGAGAACGGTACAGCGAATCGTCTTCTTTCTCTAATGATTTAATAAAACGTCAAAGCTTCCGCGCTTCGCGGGGGGGGGGAGGGGGGGACTGAATTCAGACGAGGATTAAGAGTCGATAACGGTACAACGAATCGTCCTCTTTCTTTAATGAATTAATGACACGTCAAAGATTCCGCGCTTCGCGCGATGGAGGGGGGAACTAAATTCAGACGAGGATTATGAGTCGAGAACGGAGGGAGGGGGGAACTCGCCCCTCCCTGCACCCCCCCCCCCGATTACGTCACTGCTGGTCACCATTACGTACCAATATTTGGCTCGCATAATTTCAAATTTTGCCCCCCCCCCCTTAGAAATCCTGGATCCGCGCCTGAACTTCGGTTAATCACATCAACTCCATTCGTGGAAAGATTAGCATGTCTATAGGTATGTTGAGTAAGCTACGTTATTTTTTACCGCTCAAAACCCTTTTCACTTTATACAATGCCATTGTCCTGCCTTATTTCGATTATTGTAGTCTCCAGTTAAACAGGCTATATACTTTACAAAAGAAAGCCATTCGTCTATGCTCAAACTGCCATTATCTTGCCCATACCCCGCCGTTTTTTAAGAAACTGAATATATTAACTTTCTCTGATAATATAACAATTATTAAAACCGGAGGTCTTTATGTATCGTTAATCGAATTTTTTGTGCACGCGTGTTTGATAATTACTTTGTTACAGTTGACAAGAAACATAATGTTAACACAAGACAAAAAAATAAAATTTTCTTGCCATAATTATGCACGTTTAAAATTACGAAAGGTAAATTCTATTCAACAAAAAGGAGGAGAATTATGGAATAATATTGACAACTCAATCAAAAATGTGACCACTCTTAGTTCTTCCAAGTCGAAATTCAAGTTGCGTCTTCTTGCCACATATATTATGACTTCCCTGATGCACACAATTACCATATAAATTATGTCGTTCTGTATTATTATTGTGTTTTAGTTTGTAATGTCCTGTATACGTCTTGCATTTTGTTTTATTGTGAATTTTAATGTTTTGTATTTTCCACATTTGTCATTTATGTTATGGGTCCACCCACTTCTCTCAAGCCATCGGCTTTATCGGGTGCAAATGATCCAGTAAAATTCTTAATGTATATATTGTATGTGATTTTTAATGAAATAATAAATTGAATTGATTTATTTAATTTAAAAGGTATTATAGGAGCCGAAAACGGGAGTAGTATCGTATGAGATTCTAGAGACGTACAAGAATAGTGAATTTGAGAAGAAAAGAAAATAGAATAAGAGTAAATAAAATAATATAATAATGATAAGTAGGAGAAGGTGAAGGAGGGAGGAAAGAAGAAGAAGAGGAAGACGAAAAAGAAGTGGAAGAAGAAAAGGCAGA
>JAVYIG010015725.1:0-34578 GCA_035222895.1 Strongylocentrotus droebachiensis | reverse complement strand
TAGTAGTAGTAGTAGTAGTAGTAGTAGTAGTAGTAGTAGAAGTAGTAGTAGTAGTAGTAGTAGTAGTAGTAGTAGTAGTAGTAGTAGTAGTAGTGGTAGAAGTAGTAGTAGTAGTAATAATAATAGTAGTAGTAGTAGTAGTAGTAGAAGTAGTAGTAGTAGTAGTAGTAGTAGTAGTAGTAGTAGTAGTAGTAGTAGTAGTAGTAGTAGCAGTAGTAGTAGTAGTAGTATAGTGGTTGTGTATTGGAGTCATTTGTCAAGGGTAGTACATAAATACTGCCGTCTACCCCAAACTTGTATTTTCATGATGATAATCATCACTCGGAATGATTTCTCTGTGTAAATGCTCCTTATGATTTTCTGCTAAACGAATCCAGAACTTAGACATATTTTCTCTGCGTACAGTGATTTATATTGAATTAATATGTTTACCACTTTCCAAAAAAACAAACACAGTCTAGGTATACAATAGAAGATTTCTTACGATATTAGTAAGAAAACAAATTGGAGTAATGACAAAACTTGGGGCCTGTATCTTACAGGGAGAGTGGATAGGAACTTACCTGGGCCCCGGGCACGTGTCACTACCCCCTCCTAAAAAAAGGTAGAAAGAAGAGGAAGAAAAGGAGTATCATGGGCTGATGAACGCTTTTCCCGGGCTTGTGCCCCCCCCCCCCCCGCCCGCCCCCTGCCAGAGAATATTGGCCTCGCAACTGCTGGGCTATCTAGATCTTTCTGCTATAGATCCCTGCAACTGTAATTAAAAATTCCCCCCCCCCCTGCTTTAGCACCTTATCATGACGGCTAAGCTACAGCCGAGATAATTAAATGATGATTTGTATTAAGCACAGTAGAGTATATCGCAGCAGCTGCGTTTAATGGACATATTCTTATTATTTTTACTCATGGCCCCAACTTCTCCTTTACCATAAATGCACCATCCCCACATATCATCGAACGTGTCATGATGCAACATAACATAGAACTTTCATAAGTTTACGACATGAAAACCTTTTAGCAATTTGGCACTGTCCAAAGTCAGTTTGAACCGCCTAAAGTTTGAAACTGTATGATTCTTTTTTGTATTCCTCTTCTTTTCTCTTTATTTATTTCTTTATTTTTTTAAGTCAAAGAGAACAATACTTTAACACAAATTTCGATTCATAATTTTTCCTAGAAACAAAGTATTTGTCAAGTTGGTGACACAACAAACAACGTGATATCATGCTTATTCGAATACTTGTTTAAAAGGCTTTTAGGGCAATCTCGAGCATCATAAAATACTTCATTAATACATAATACATAAGATTTGTAAGGCGCCAAATCCACTTGACAATCAAATGCTCATTTACGGAGCTTGGTGCGTCTGTTGTAACCATAGCAACATAAGCTCAGGTTCCGGCAGGTGTGTTGCAAAGAATGAATTGAAAGGCAACTAGCTCATCTTAGCAGAGAGTCTCGTCTTCCACCTCGATCTCGATCCCACCTCCCTGCAGTGGCGTAATGAGCAAAACTGGGGGGGGGGGCAGAAAGAAAAGTATAATAAACAAATAAGTGAGAGAAAAAAAACGGAAAATCATGTAATTTCAGCAACATTTGTAAATCACTTGTATCGAATTAGAAATTAACCGTTTTTGAATTGTATCGGTAGGGACTCCCCCCCCCCCCCCCCCCTTCCATCAGTACTTTTATAAACCACGCAGTGCGAGTCCCCTGCATGGGGCAAACGCGGTTCCAGAAGAATAACTTTTGGTCGAGGGGCTTGTAGGGGGATTAGCGGTATTCATTTTCTACCCGTGCCTCGCTTAAATTCATTAATAATCAAGATCTTTTTTCTTTTTTTTTGGAGCCGCCAAACCCCCTATAGAGCTGCTACTTGCCTCCCGTCCTTCCAGCAATACATGATCAATAGTCTAGATTAGAGATGAATCATTTAGGAACCTACCTACGTTCTTGCTACCCCTCCTTTTTATGAACCCCCAAAACACACCTAAATAACAAATCGGGAAACGCTTGTTTATGAGAAACTAAAGCGAGATCGATATAATAGTAGATTTCAAATGATGAGGTATGAGATTGTTTATTGATGTGGAATTCTGACCCTACCTTGATATTGGGGTATTTTTACCTTTAAACAAAAATCGAAATCAAAACAATGGAACGATACCTTGGCTGGTGGACAAAGATTTAAAGAAGCAACAATCTGGTTAGAAATATGGTTGTTAAAATAAAAAAATCAAATGAAGATGGAAAGAAAATCATAGAGGAAGTATCATTTTTTAATTCTTTGAGATTGCGGAGGTAATATACAATGATGGGCGAGGGTGCAGCTAAAAAAGAGAGGGAGGGTCGGTCTTAATAGGTATTTAAAAGGCGAGAGAACAGGGTTATTGAGTAAGGGGATAGTGAGAAAGGGTCTTGTGTCATCTTTTCATGTTGCCCCCTCTCCATTTCTTTCTCTTTAATTCTCTTTATCTTTTTTTTATTTGCTATTTGATGTGGAAGGCGCTCTTGCCATCTGAAGTTACACCATCGGCAATATATATTTCTAGTTGCAAAAGGTTTTCAAAAGTTCATGTACTGGGACTTTAGTCTCCTTGAATTGAAATGGAATGTGATTATTGTTATCCTCTCATAAAATATGAAACTCGTGTGTGTCTATAATTCAAGTCCACGTCGATCATGGTAGATAAAGAAACGTTGGACTTTACATAATGGAGGATAAAGACTGTAGAACGTACTAGACTTGTTGTAGCTCTTGTTTCAATATAATAAATAATACACATGCATGTTTTGTAGCTCTGCTTTACAATACCATAACAAATATTACGTATTGTTCAGAACATCATAAATTTTCATTTTAGTTTTACAATCATTACGTGCCTAGTTAAATTGTCCTGGATGCAATAAAACACCACTTCGGTCTATGCTTTATAAGACCATAACAAATATTACTGTGTACTGTTCAGAGTGTCATGTTCTGTTTCGGTTTGTTAGATATCATGTTTATCAGGAGACTGTATTTCCACAATGGAATTGTCCTAATTGTCCCTGATTATCAGTCTTGTTGTATCATGCATGTATAGTCAACTTGAACATGTATTTATTACACGTTTAATGCCTCAGTCACACCGCCAAACCGATTCCATACCGATCGACCATTGGCCAATGTAAGAACATTTCGGTCTGTCGTCGGTCTGGTGTCGGTCTCGTAAGTGTGACTGGGATATATTACTTTAATAACTCTGTAATATAAGTGAATCGGTTACCCAAGCTCACCGCCCTGCCCCTTTGGCAAACAAACCAGTGAAAATAGATATTTGGAATCCGTGATTCTTCGATTCACGGTGTCAGATTTCCTCTCGACTTATTATTTCAGGGTATATTATATCATATCATGATTAATCATGCGGTTGACATTAATATTTTCATATTCTCCCTCCCTCCCACCACCCTCCCTCCCTCCGTCCATACCACATTATTTGACATCCAATTCATTTTTTTAGAAACATTAGGCCTACTGGTCGAAGAAGTCATTAACTCTTGCTACACATAACTATTACAGTATTATTGTACCGCTGAATAAAATATATAACAAATTCTGTGTTCAAGTTCTCACGCTTTTCTACAAATTTTATCAGATGATTTACTTCCTTATTTTCCCTTAGATGGTTTATACTAGTTGGTCGATGGACGACAGATAAGAATTGATTGCTATCGATTGCAATCGATCACTTAGATAAGGACACTTCTCGTCAGAGTAACACATTTCAACAATCTAACTCTCAAAGGGATCTTTCAACATGTGTTCTATCGCTGGTATTAAGGTCTTACTTTTCATCGAGAACTTCATATTTTGGGTGAGTACTGTTTAGTATAGAATATCCAATATATAGCTAATAAGCACGTACGGTTGTTTTAACTCGTAAATGAAAGCGCACAGAGGCGCTATGAGTGAAAATAATATCATCATCTTAATTATTTTTTATCAGATGAAACTCGATATATTGAATTTTGAAATGAAAAGGTGGATACGGTATAGCAGGAAAACAGAGGCAATCATTACTTTACCGCATCATCATATAAGTAAATGTTATTCATGGTTTGAGACAACAGTAGTCGGTTTTTATCAACTCATATACTATCTTGTAAGTTCTTGATTTGTGCAGGTTATGTGCACTACAAAAATTTGAAATCATTATTACATTATTATTACAATTAATGTCCGACCACGGCTTCAAATTGTTGCCGCTAACTGCAATATATTCCCACACCATAATTTATACCCTGAAGTAACAAAATATATTTTGACTAAATATAGTCTTTTAAAACCTGCTTCTGGTTTATGCTATTCTTTCTCAGTATTGACGAAGACATGTACTTTGCTTCGTCAATCCAGATACTACATGAGGAAATACATTTCAATGATAACTGCGTTGGTGTTATGACAGATGTCGTTTGTGTAGGTTTAAGCAGTAGCATTAAACAAAAAAACAATTAATTTTGAAGCTTCAGTTTCAGTCCAAGCAGTTGAAATAAATAGCCATTAGGTGACAGAAATAAAAACAGTGTGAAATTGATATTGATGACTATCAAAACTGAACATTGCATCTCCGCGGTAACAGTCAAAGGTAAGTTTAGCACCTGTATGCTGTTTGGTGTGCATAGAAACTATAAGTATTGCGAGACGCTATTCAGCCTATTATAGCATTACCAGGTTGATAATTTTTAAATAATGAACATAAATGCAGAAACATAACAAATGACCTATAAGCAGACATGTGTAGTTTATTTTTGGAGGGGGGAGGGGTGGACTTTGGATAATAGACTAACAAATTGTTTTGACTCTTTCCCCTGACAGCTGATTGGAAGTAGTCTCCTAGGGATCGGTGTATATCTCCTAGTGGCTACTAGCTTACCTGGGATTCTACAGTTCTTGCAAGGAGCTACGGTAATTTATATACTAATTGGATTGTACCCCCCCCCCCCAGCTTAGAGAGAGAGAGAGCGAGAAAGAGAGAGAGGAGGGAGAGAGGGGGAGAAAGAGAGGGAGAGAGGGAGGAGGAAGAGAGAGAAAGAGAGAGAGAGAGAGAGAGTGGGAGGGAGAAAGAGAGAGAGAGAGAGAGAGAGAGAGAGAAGACGCACCCCATGCCTCCACCCCTCCCCTTACCTTGGATCTGCCGATATTATTTAGTTTGGTTGTTACTCCTTTTTTCTTAAGGGGGAAGAGAGTAGGGGAGAGGGAGGTCAACGATGAGGATTAAGGGAGAGGGGAGAGAGAAGGGGGAGGGAGGGAGGGAGGGAGGGAGAGGCGGTAGAATATGATTTTAAAGATCAACTGACATAATCATGATAATACATTCCATTAATACCCATCACATATTATGACGAGTTGAACTGCACTTTCTCGTTTGACGGTTTCCCTTTTCGTTTACTATATCACTAGAATTGACCAGAATGATTAGGAAACTTATTGAAATGAAATCCATGTTTCCTTCAATAAACTTGTGGGTGACTAATCTACATCTTCACATGGAACACATCTCTCATCAGCTTACAAAAAAAAATGCTTCAAATACAAGGCAGACGTCACGTTGTATACTATCTTTTAATAATAAATAATAATAAAAACGGTGCTTATAAAGCGCTTACCACCAAAGTCTCTAAGCGCTATAACAAACAAAATACAATGATAAACAACATAAATATGCTTGTGTATGAATGTATTAATTTGTCACTTATTATCGATTTGATATTTGACATGATAAAATGACAATACGGGACAAATGGAATATCAACTTGAACATTAATATCATTCTCATCGTAACATTCTTATATTTTTAATGATGCCCACATAGAATAAAGATGCCCTCTATACCTTTTGGTTTTCTTTTAATATATAGTGACCATTTTAATGTATAACCTGTCCTTAATAGCACCAGTTTGTGACACCCTCTATACAAGCAAAGAAAGTAATAATTTCTACAGAATATACCAGGGACTGTTGTCAGTCATAGCATTAGAATCACATGGCGAATAAACGTAATTTATGCGCACGATATGGAGGGAAATTGGTAATTAGTCATAAACAAACAATGATTAGTATTCTTTTACAGCAGTACACGGATGAGTACAGGAGTCTGCGTAACGACCTTGCGATAGCGCAAGTTAATTGATGAAACAATTATGAGAGTGATATAGAGCGGTGAGAGAAAGAAACGTGGTATTCATAATTAATAGACCGCTGGGTTCTATTGATTTCCATCTAATTGACTGATTATAAAACGATGGTGGTAATATTAACTTTTATACAACACCTACGTGGATCCTTGTCATTTGATTGAAGGATTGTTGGTCACATGATATTCAATAGATGTTATATTGCTCGGGCGTGCATTTTTGGTTATATGCGCCGTGCATTTTTGGTTATATGCAGACCGTGCGTACCTCTCTGCCGTGCGCGTTTCCCTGCGTGTATCTGACGAGAAGGCAATCTGAATGTAATCGAGAAGGCTTGACTCCAAATTTAATTTATCTTTAATATAAGGAGTAAAACATTCTTCGATGTTGTATAAAACAAATAATGCCATTCATTATTTGTATAATAATCAGTATATCTATATGCCCGGGTATGACGTCTCCACCGTCCTGTTCGCAGCCTCACTTCACAGTTTCTTATGAATCATATTGATGAATCTCAAAAATGACAAAATCATGAAGAAAAAAGATGAGGACAGATCGTATATCCCGAGTTATGTTAATGTTCCTTTTAGAAATGTAACGCTAATTGAAGGAAACTAATCATTGATATAATCAAAAGTTAAAACTAAAATTTCTCAACACCTTGTGTTATCTGTGATCTCTACACTTGATAATCAATTTTCTAAAAAGAGTTATTCATTTTAAATGCCTGTGAAAAATAAGATATTATTGGAGCATATTTAAGCTGGGTTATCATGAAAAGCTTCGTATATTCAATCGTTCATTCCTCATAATTATGTAGCACACAAGATTTCGTATCCATGCCCTCTTACTCTACAGAGCGGAAATTATTTTGATTATACATGTAGCTGTAGTGTATAAATCAATGTATTTCTTCATCAAAGATGTCTACAAAAAAGAAATGGCACGACTCTGTCCTTTCTGGAATATAATAATTTATTTCTTCTTCTTCTTTTTTCAACATTAGAATTACATTGCATTTATACATGACGTTCATTTACATTACGGATCAGTCCAGTAACACTGTGCTTCATATTTTTCATCTTGTGCAGAATAATTATTATTCAATTATCTTCCACATATGCTATCATTTCAGACCCTGTGCTATATCGCTATTGGTGCCGGTTCGTTCCTCTTCATTCTCGGTGAGTTTTGTTTACTTTATAATGACGTCAAGATGTAACAATAAAATGCACAAAGTACATTATGTTCCAGTCACACATCCGAACTGACTCCGAACCACCCGGTTTTTTGTTTTAATCTAATAGTTGTCGGTCTGGCGTCATTCTACAAGTAGTCATTGTGACAGCGGTGTAAAAGTTATACCGATTAGCATTAGAAAGGCGAGTGAAAGGAATACAAAAGAAGATGATGGGTATAATTATTCAATTTGTCTCATGTCAACATTTCGATATGGCTACTATTATAACAAATTGTAGATAAACTAACAGCGAAATGTCAATAAATGATAGAATTATAAGGTTTCCTTCTTGTATATACATGTAATGTTTCTAAATCGCCTGGTTACAATAATCAGGACCATGAATAATCTCGAATGCATCTTGATAATGTTCTGACGGGTTCCTTCTATTTTATTCATATTCATGCTTTGAAATGATTTGATTTTATGAAATGATATATTTTTTTAACACCAAATAATGGTCCTAATGAATAATATTTGAAAAAAGTTTTTAAGTTATTATGAATGTGTGGCTTAGGAAACATAACAATACAAGGTTACATCTTTGTAGTCGTTCCTTTTGTTACGACGATAATGATGATGGTGCTGGTGGTGGTGATGGTGATGATGATGATGATGATGATGATGAAGATGATGATGATGTATTGATGTTCTCACTCTCTGATTCAGGTCTTCTTGGATGTTGCGGAGCTGCACATCACAATGACTGTCTCTTGAGATCAGTAAGTAAAAGTTGCGTTTATCAGCCAAAATAAATATACGAATATCGAGCGGCTCTAAAATGCCCGTTGGCGTTGCATGCGAAGCGTCATTTTGATGACATACAATGTAGGATTGCGTCACCAAAATGCTTGGTCTCTGACGCTTGCACCATTATTATGCGAGTGACATCGTACGAAAAGTGACTGCAAACTATAGTGAGCGTATTGCTTTGAATCACTGGCGCATTTTACATTCACAGGCTTGATTAGCCTAATATTATACAGTGACGCTTTGGTTTATCATGCAATTTTCCATTTGGATGTAATGAACATGCTCTCACAGAATTGCACATTAATTTTGCCGGGCGAAAATTGAACTATCGGGTTTATAACATAATTTTGATAAAGAATAAAGTCGTTTGAGATTGTTTAAAGCCATTTCATATTGGTTCAAGAGCCGTTGGTGTGTTTAATAATATTGAAGAACAAAATTGAGTTTATTATCAGTTTGTCATGCATATCAAATTAAATCGATTGATAACATAACTATAGGTTTCTTGTAATAACTGTTTCCCTTTTCCTCCACAGTATATTCTTGTGCTGGTCTTGTTCATACTGGCTGAGATTGGAATTGGCATCTACATTGGACTAGGCTTCGGCACAGCGCAGGTAAATCACTAGGTGCTTAACCCTTTTAGAACAGGAATATTTTAAGGAGCATGCACTTGATCAGTAAAACGTTCTTCAAATTGGCAACAATTTTTTTTTTTTCTCTTAATTTCATGCTATATTGCTCTAATAAATTGTAATATCTCTGCAAAAAATATCTATGGATAAAGACTTCATTGATTTTTTTTAATGGCAAATTTTAATATAAAAACCACAATGATTTTGAACCTTTCAACATGTTACGAATTTAAGAATAGTAGTTTTTTTCCTTTATAAAATGCCTTGCATCACAGGCAATATGATCATGCCGAGTTGACATAATGAGTGCAGAATTTGTTTTGCCCTTTTTCTCATGCATATGGTACACTTGTACACTTTGATGGATCTGTAAACGTTATTGAGGTAAACCACGAAAGGGTTAACCGCTGTCCCTTGGCACATATTTGCATGGTTTCTTGAAGCCAGAGAAAGTGCCCAAGATAGCGAGATGAAAAGTACTAATCCTGAGATTACGCAATAAACCCGTAAAGTGCCCCCCCCCCCCCCCCCACACACACACACAAACACACAATTTAGGAACCGCTAGCAATTTTCTGTTGGTATATCCCTCTTTTTCATTATTTGTCAGGTACCGAATAAAAAGCCCCAGTCTAATATCCTCTGTACTACTCGTTTATCTCTTTGGTATACAAACACTATATTGTCATCTGTTCTATTTACGTAACTTTAAGAAATCACGATACAGTATTGGGATCGAAGCAAATATAAATCAAGTCAAAGTTGAGACGCATTGGCTCAGTGGTAGAGCAATGGTCTCGTAACCAGATGGTCACGGGTTCGAAGCCATGTCAATGCGTTAGTGCCCTTTGGTAAGGCATTAATCCTCATTACCAAGTCTCTCGGATGGGGCTCAAAGCCGTCGGTTCTCTAGTTGCTTATTTACAGGCATATACAACAGTCGGGTGAACAAAAACAAAAAAGTAAGACTTCAAAAAGTGAAGCATCGTCATTGTTCTTTTATCAAGAAAGAAACCTTACAAGGAGGAGGAGAATTAAAATTAATAGGATTAAATTCAGACAAAACGCAATCATCTCGATGAACAGAAACCGAATGGAGTAGAAGCCGTATACAGCATAGATAAAAACCAATAACCAAAAAGAACTCCACATCCGGTTAACGCCGTAAAATATTCATAAAATATTTCGTTTGATTTGTATATTCCTATATTTTACGAGGTGAAAGCTTTAAGTGGTAATTACAATACATATGATCATGTTGATGCCATAGAAACAGCACTTTTTGCTCTTAGTTAGAATTTCCTAGGGTAAAATCCATAGACATTTACAAACATTGCGATCATATTGTAAAATATATTTCTATGATATTTTTTATTGTATTCTTTTTTTTTTATAACTGCACAAATAATAGATAGAGAAAATATGGGACGCCAGCGACGAGCCAAGCAAAGACGTGGTCTACAACACGGTAAGTCTGACATATAACATGGAGAACTTCTGCGAGTGATGAAATTGACCTTGGATGTTTTGGAATATGATGTAAAAGTTATATAATCACACCATGCATGTTGATGCGTAATGAGCACGTTTCAGATGTACGAATACAAATCGCATCGAAAACCTGGGTAAAAGCAGTACAACAAATGAAAAATAACAAATGTGCTTGATTCGTCATAGACCCACTTATTCAATTGCGGAGTTTAGTCATGGTGATATTGATGATGATAACAACAACAACAACAATATTAATGACATCAATAATAATTATATTAACTCATCTAATCAATGTCTTTGCCACATACACATTTATATTGTTACTTGTTAAAAAGTACACCCTGTGAAAAGAATTATTTGAGTAAATGCTATTATAAACAAATAATATCGTTTTGATAATCAGTAAGACAACTACTTCGTCTGGCGTCTCATGACGTGTCCATATTTCTGTTAGTCTTATCCACTTTCATCACGATAGCAAAGAATGTTGAGAAACCATTCAAGAGCAATTTCAATATGCTATTGTACACCTCGTAGATATATTCAGTCGGATTACGTAATAAGTCATTGTAGCGTTCGCACATTTCAATACGTGATGGAGTTTAAATGTCTTTGCGATTGTGTCTCATGATTATAATTGTCTTTTTCTTTTAACAGTTCAAATGCTGTGGATTTAATAGTCCAATTGAAGCTCCACTATGTGTTGTTGCACATCCTACCTTCGTGGTCAGTAAATACATGAGGGCCAGAGCACAGCGCCTCCATTTTTACCATACAAGTGTCCTTTAATTTTCAATGCCTAAAAGTAAATGTTCAACATAACTTTGATATTAAATAGACGGCCCTTTCAATGATGAAAGTTAGATTGTTGGTTAGTATGCATACATACATAACTGTAAGCATAAATCAATATACAAAAAAAAAATTCATAGATTGCCAGATTGCTCTATTCAGATCCATTGATGTAATTCCTTTTGTTCGTTTAGATGTCCTGGCGTGCTTTAGGAAAGTCTTGATTAGAACCCTTTCTTAAAACAATGGGAAACTCTGATAGACTGAGAAAGACAAAATAAAATGATTAAACATCCTCGTACACACAGGCAATCTAACTTGGCAATATTCATTACATCGATCCTTAATGGTTGTCAGCAATTTCAGTGTAGAGGTCCTTCGATTGAGGAAGACATTAAAAGTAAAGACACAATCAAACGTTTTAAAGATGTTTTAATATGATGTATGAATGCTTTGAGGGGAACAATAGCAATTCCTGAGCGGTGGTAGCTCTTCAGGCCTCCTAATTCCCTGACTGTAAGGTCAAATACAATTTGTTTACCTGTGCGAACCCCATTGTAAAACTTGCGTTCTCCCCTACTTTTTACTTTCCTCACCATCTCCCAAATGAAAATGGGCTTAAATATCCTCTGTAGTTAATTATTTATAATATGTCATACATTACATGACATATAAGTTTGTTCATATTATATATCAGTGTGTTCTTTAAGTTTTTGGATGTACCAATACATTCGTGAAATATTTACAATATATGGCCCGCTCAGTCACTGTTCCAGCCTTTTGAATCGCAAATTGCATGAGTGCATGTCTTCTAGACATACAATTTTCACCTCTCTTTAATTTGACATAACTTTTTGTGGGGCTAAATGAATTTTTGTTTTGATATATCCAATACAGGTTGGCTGTTATTCAAAGCTCAAGGCAGCGTTAGAAGAGCTGGACGTTGTGCTTATCTGTGTGGCAGCTGCAATTGCTCTGTTGCAGGTAAGATTCCTCTTCGAATTCTAAATGTGTCTGGCTACCTAGAATGTCGATTGGAGGGGATGGGGCAGAGGCAGTTTTACCCCACCCCTATTTTTGTTTTGAATTATTTGTGGTGTGTTGAATACAGCGGGAGCTTCGATTACTGCTTTTGAAGCCCTTTCCCATTCTCCATCAATAGGATTTATATATATCATCACGAAGTGCATGCGAAAGATCTCCAGTAGATGATTATTTTCAATTATTATTATTATTATTTTATTTTTATTTTTTATTAGCATTATTATTATTATATTTATTATCGTTATTATTATTATTAAAGTTTTTGTTGATGTTTTTGTTATTATTATTATCACTATTATATTTGTTTTCGTTGATGGTGTTGTTGATGTCGTTGTTGTTATCAGTATTATTATTAGAAGTAATAGTAGTATTATCATTATATTCACGATTCTCTTCCACTACAGTTACTTGCAATTATCATGTCATGCTTTCTCGCCTGCAACAAAAAGGAATACGTCGAAAACCAAGTCGTGCCAATGCGTAAGAATTGATTACTTTTTAAAATACTTTAATACTATATATGTTCACATGCTTGACTAAGAATCAGTAGAATTGTGCTGTCAAAAAATATAATTGTTCAGAAGCACCGAGTTATGAGATAGAACATGAAAGTGAAGGAGAACAAATGTTTTTTGTACAATCTAGGGAGAAATTTCATACCCAGTGCGAGATTTTATAGCCTAAATTTAATTTTCTTCACTGTTCTTGCATGTCGAATAATATTACACATAAATTTCAGTATGCTGTCATTTTGCCATCGAAATTACGCCATTCAGTATCAAGTTACGTAACCAGTATCATGTATTCTATCATTTAACAGAAATACGAGGAGGCCACGACAATGGCGGATATCGGTGAATTACATCACCACGAAGGGAGAAAGCAGATGTTAGCTATTTAGAACATAACGAAATATCCAAATTAATTATTAAAAAAAATGAAACAAAGAGCTAAGAATTTAAAACCCATTTGAATTGTTGGTAAGCCCTGCAGAACTTGTTCGTCTATATTCTAAGATTTTAGTTGATAATAACGAATTCTATTACGGTAGTCTGATTTATTTTTCTTCTTGAGTGAAATATTGAACACATGAAAGGTAAATTTGTTCATTTGTGTGCCTGAACCGTCTCATAAATTATCCAGTAGCGTCACGCAAGCCTACGCATGCAAATGTTCGGTCTCCCAACGTTGCTTTTGTTTTATGTGATGTGGTTTGCAATAATAGATTATCTTGGGAGCTGGGCAGGTTGGGAGAATGTTTATAAGACTTGAGTTAAAGTTTAATTTATATTTCAAAATATATATAGGGGCTTGACCGATTAGCGCTTTAAAGAAAATAGATTTGATTAATTGCGTCTGGGTACAGACGTTTAACGTCACGATTCGACGAAAGAAGGATCCCAGTTTCGAACAGGTGTCTGTTTGAGACAGTACTGGCGGTATACCGCTTAAAACCAACTCGTATATCACATGGTTCGTATCTCATGAGTAGCAACTCCTTCATATTATACTACGTTCTTATAACAGCCGTAATATGGCATCCTTTTCATTTTTTAAACACTTTGTTTATCGGAGCAATAGGCAGAATATTAAAAACACCTTGCTCATTTTGGCTTTTAAAAATGAAGTTCATTTCTATTGCGCTTCGTTTGTTATACATTTTGCTTGTTGTCGTCAAAGATTGTATGTGCCTTTATTTCCTCTAATGATGTACATTGTAAAGTGTTGTGTATTATTATGCAGAAGATACGTTTTTGACAATCACATTTATTTTGACGTGTTTAAATATTGTCGTGCACTTTCTGCAGTGTTAGCAAATTGTATTGATAATAAGTGCTGATTGTAAATAATTTTTATAATAATGATGGGAAAAAAAATCATATACTCATATTGAAATTGCGTGTGTTCATATTGATGCTTTCTATGATTATATGCTAGTATCTACTAGTATGTATGGAAGTTTGCTTCATCGCCAAAACATATGATCATGATTTTTATTATAGTACGAGCCAACTAATGAAATGCAGATGTAGACCAGAATAATTTCATAGTTGTTGTGTGTCTGTATTTCAACATCTTAGGGCTTTAAAATATGGGGGCTGACGTGTTGGAAAATGTAGGCCAACATCCTTTATATTTAGATTGGTATTAAAAGGAGCGACCCTTACCTCATATTTACCTAATTATTTTCAGAAATAATTTTACACTTTGTCAGACCTACATGTGTATTTCGGCAAACTAAATGATGTACAAAAACGTACAGGATTATTCTTTGTGATAATATAACTGCTGGGTCAATCTTCTTCTTCGACTTTGATAATTTAAACGTAGGTATAAAAGATATTCAAGTGAAAAATTGGGTATCATAACCTCTCTATTACACAATAAAAGATAGCGCTGTGGCATACTTTAAACGTCATGTATTTTGTAAAAATTGTGCTTTTAATATATCTCTAATTGTTATTTGAATAATAAACTCTGCAGTGTCTTTCAGATTTCCACCTGTAACTGTCTGTCACGTGTGGATATGTGATTCGTCCATTCATTCACTTCAAAGCCCTTGAACACAAAGCATTCTGATTTCACCGGGGGGGGGGGGGGTATTCCTCGTGCCCTTTGCGGATCCCAACCTGCAAAAGAAGATTATTAGAACATAGGACTACGTGAAGAAGGGCAGACGGTGTAATTCAGAGAGAGAGAGAGAGAGAGAGAGAGAGAGAGAAGAGAGAGAGAGAGAGAGGGGGGGGTAGTCGAGAAGAATACATAACATTAATATTGACCTATACACTGATATCGTGGACAGGGTAAATGTAAACTGGCGTAGATGTATAAATACTTTTACAAAAATGTCGATATAAGTAAAAGGGGCTCATTCTTCTCTTGTGTTGATGAGAGTAGGAAAGAAAGCCCGGGGAAACAGCTAATTTCAGTAAAAAATGAACCGAGAAGAAGAAAAAAAGTTATGATTCTTTGTTAATTGTGATCACTAACATGTCAATCCCCAGTTGGCAATGCAGAGGTGTTTTGTGGATCCATATTAGGAGACTTCTTCTTAACCCCGACACTATTATACCCCCGGATGTACCCATAAAGGTGTAAATATTCTAACAAAAAGAATGAAATGCCGATAATATCAATCAACAACAACAACAACAACATCATCTTTCTTTTAAAAATGGTAAAACATACCTTGCAACATAACGTGTCGGAATTATTTCAAATCTCAGAATTTTCCCCCACTCCCTCTTTACAGTGTCAAAATCATATATATATTTTTTAATTGATTTATTGTGTGCATTGTACCCGGTCTTGGGGCTTTACGAATCTCAAGATTTCTCCAGGGTGATGGGAGGGGGGGGGGGGGGGGGTAGGGGAGTCCTCTCTCACCCCAACCCGAATGTTTCCTTCGATTTCCTTTCGAAATACAGAACCAGTGCATCGTTTAATAGAGATAGCATTTTGTGATTTTGTGATTATTTTTTTTTTTGTAGCAGAAGGATTTCCAAACAATATTATAGTCTTACCCAAACAGACGGAGGGTGGTCACGTGTGACCTCGCACGAAAGGGATCTTACGTGTTGGTGTTCAAACTTATTTTTCTCTCATTTCTCTCAGAGTGCAAGTATTCCACTTTTCTTTGCTGTATGATGGAATTGCTCTTAACAGTTTGAAAGCAATTTAACAACAACAACAGAATTCTCATTCTTTTAGAGGTGAAAATTGTGTCGGTCACGTGTATGACCATTCACAACATGGCGTTTTGAAATGTCTCTCTAAAACATTATTGTTGGGCAAAGAATTTTTCTTGTCAAAGAAAGGGAAATCTCTTTCATTTGAGAAACGTGTGATATTAAAAAATGTGACATGATTTTCCGACAATAAGGTAAAATTCGATAAATAAGTAAGTGTGTGACCGTATGTTTCACTTTATAAAGAATGTCTCAACTTAGTGCTAGTAAAGGTTAATTCCAGGCCAAAAAATGGGATGAGATATGGACCGCCAAAATACAGATCAGTGAAAGTTTGAGTAAAATACGATAAAACTAAGAAAGTAATGGACGGTTGAGGTTGTAATCAATCAAACACAAATGAGAAACGCTATGACGGTATCTTGTGAGGCCCTTTCCCATTGGCTTTGTACAAGAATTACTCTGTATGTGTCAGTTTATTTTTCCAAGGAAACGTATACTTTGGGGCAACGTACTATACAGTAACACAAAGTAACCTATAAAGAGAGTTAGGCCAACAAGGTTTCACTGGGTCACAACATGGCATATATACTTTTGTTTTGTGCTTGCCCAAGAAAGCAGTAGTCACCATATTGTGCCCAACTCGAACCCGGTTTGCCCAACTCTCCTAATCAATGGCTATGGGGCAATATACAGAATGGCGCCATCACTTGACTACATCAAGTACAGCGCTTGTAGCACTTTATTGTCAACCAATGACGATCGAAATATTGTCGGAACTTTTAATTAATTAAATAAACTCAATTTGTAGGCATCAGTTTCCACAGCTCAATTTGTTAATGTAGTTCCAAAACTAATCACTAATTTTCTTTTTCTACATTTTGGGTAAAGGAAATTCCACTTTCGGTCTTTCTATATTATTTCTTATTAAATTATGAAACAAATTCCCGAATGTCTACTGGTGACCATTTATAAACAGCTTTATATTTTCGGTACAATGAGTTTCGTCGAATGAAAATAAAATTATGGCGTTGGTTTTTTTCATGTGATATTATCTGCAAAACTAAGTAACAAATGTTTTCAACGAGATTCATGGTATTTTGCGAGGAAGCAAAGCGAGCTAGCAAAGATTTCGGCATTAAGTTGTCTTTTGGATGTTAGTTTTAACGCCCCTAGTTAGAATCACTACCGCAAAAAGTCCCTCTACCGCAATCTCAGGTCAGCTATAGCAGTATGATTCTGTAACTATTGGATCTTCATCATTTTAGAAGGGAAACTCCCCTAATTAGCGGGCAAGGTGGGTTGGACTGTATGGCTAGATGTGGCATGTCTTTATCATCAACGGGATATTTTCGCTCAATTTTCTGATGAAAAAATAAAATAAAACGAATTTAGAAAACGTGATTTTTCTGAAACAATTGACTCTTAAATCAATGCCCAAAAGAGCATTTTATTTAGTTTTGAAATTTAGTTTGTATTTTTCCATTACTTCCGTGTACAAGAAATAGACGCTATTCCATAGATGCTATTTCATACGCTATTCATCATGTTAACCATCCTGTCCAATATTTAAAATAAGTATTAGCCAAAATGTTATTACCCTGATTTTCCTTTTTTTAATGGAGATGACTTGTAATCTAATGCTATATAATTCATTATCTATTCATTAAAAAATGTACGATAATGCACTGGTTTCCTTTTTAAAGATAATGGTACTCGAGGGTCGGAGAGAAGCCATGCAAGAGTTTTTTTTTTGTTTGTTCGCTGTTTAGCTTGCTTTTCATTTTTCACTGATTCTTGCCATCGTCGAATGGTAAATACATTTTTTGTTATAGCCCTAAATTCGAATGGCAGACTTGTCTAGGTTGCCTGACACTCACCTACCCCCCCCCCCCCCCCCTCCGCCCCTTTTGGTCAAAACGCCATTTACTGGTTTTGTTTTCCAATTATTAGATTAGAATAGTTAGTGAAATCTAGTCATCTACAGAATTATGTATCCTTGAGCATCTTTGATGCCCAAGCGCGTAGCCAGGATTTCATTTTAGGGGGGCGGTAGTGAGCACGCAAAGCGTGCGAATCACTTAACCCTAATACAATAAGGCCGGGCTATTTGAAGTCTTACTACGGCCGGGGGGGGGGGGGGCCATTATGGCCCCCCCCCTAAGATCTCGGCCGTAAAACGGCCGATCTCCGCGAAAATTTGCACGCATATCAAGTGAAGTGTATAGAACAATATGATAATTTCAATTTTTTGAAAAAAATCCCCCATTTGCATATTTATGGTAATTTATGCAAATAAATAACGTCATAAAATCACATTTTTACCCATAAATCCTATATTATTCATATTTAAGCATTCTTTTTCACTACATATATTCATTAGACCATTTGGAACAATAATACGACAACAAAAATTGGAAGAGCCAGCTTATTCCTTATGTTATCTCTTGTTTTGATAATTTCTTATGTATTTCATTGTTTTTTTAACTTATTTATGTTATTGTTTTTTTTTTTTTTCATTTCTTCCTACAATTCAACTATTTTGACTCCCAAAACAACCACCTAAACCTTAAACAAGACCCAATAACCAATGTTTGATCTATTTTTAGGAAAAATGACATTTCCATATGTTTTGTACACAAATCACAAAAATGAGCGATTTTCGGGCTGACATGCAAAGACAAAAGGTCACGTGACCTTGTAACTATAGGTCCGATTTTTTTTTTTTTTTTTTTTTAAAGATGCGCAAGACTCTAAAGAAAAAAGTCAGCGAGCGGCGAGGCGCCATCCATATGCGTTCTTGAACAATCAGAAAAATCGTGGAGGGGGGGCCCCCCCGGCCTTATTAGGGTTAAAGATCGCGCGTAGCGCGCTCCCTAGGGGGGGGGGGGTGGGTGCATGGAGGGGGGAGTTCCCCCCCCCCCTCCCGCGAGAAGCGCGGAAGCTTTGAAAGAAGACGATTCTTGTACCTTTCTCGACTCATAATCCTTGTCTGAATTCAGAATTCAAGCGCGGAAGCTTTGACGTATTATTAGACAAAGAAGACGATTCGTTGTACCTTTCCCGACCCTTAAATCCTTATCTGTATTCAGTCCCCCTCTTTCGAAGCGCAGAAGCTTTGACGTTTCATTAAATTATTAGAGAAAGAAGACGATTCGTTGTTCTGTTCTCGACTCTTAATCCTTAATTTGAACTCAATTTCCCCCTTTACGCGCGAAGCGGGGAAACTTTGAAGTTTCATTAAATTATTAGAGAAAGAAGACGATTCGTTGTACCGTTCTCGACTCCTTTTCCCCTTTTCTTCCTACGTCGTCTTCCTTTTTTTTTTCTTTCTCTCTCTTTTTTTTTTTTGGCCGGCGTTTTGGGGGGGGGGCGACCGCCCCACCGCCCCCCCCCCCCTGGCTACGCGCCTGTTGATGCCAAAGATCTAGATCAACCATTTTTGTAGAATCCGTTTCTAACTCGTGTCTGTTCCTTATATTCTGAGCACACATTTCGTCATTTGCCTGACATAAAACTATGTCAGTGACTGCGCCGACTTTTACGCGCCAAATGAAAGTGGAAAAATTACAGTAAAAATAATATCAAAAAAGAGCTTGATTGCATTAACTAGTTTGGGCCTAAGCTTTCTTCACAGATTTAGTAAGTGTACTAATGCCGGGACTAAAGCACTCGAAACGACGACTTGTGTGTAACCAGTATCACAAACATTTGAATTATTTGAAGTATCATTTTGAAAACGGGGCTTTTTTTTCTTCTCGAAAAGTTTAAGGATAGAGAACATATAGCATCATTTTGACGAGGCCTGCGGGAATTTCTGCTTCTACATGAACATCATGACGAAAGGGGAAAGCGTCGCGTCTCGTGTCCGCTAGGTTCTGAGCCGTGCGGAGAGGCATTTTATTAGGTTAAAGACGTATTTTATTGTTCACAAATTACCGATGATGGGGGAAAATTGCTACTTATTAAAAGTTTGATCGGGGTGTTTCGTAAGAATTTTCTCTCCTTTACTAATCACGATACCATGCGAATTGACGTACATGTTTGCCTTGGTGACCGTTATAAGGATTCAATGACGCACGTCTGGAATTATCTCGAATCCCTCTGACAGTATGACTGTAAATCATGGGTGTCGATCCGTAACATACGGAAGCGTTAAAGTGCCATTCTACTTGACGACATGACGAGATATTTCATCTTGTCAAGTCGACTTAATATCCATATCATGTCGACATGTAAAGATATTTAACCTACCATGTCGACTTCACAAAAAGTTCATGTCGTCATGGCGACATAAGTTATCTTACCAAGTCGACTTCTAAAAAAATACATGTCGTCATGGCGACATATATTATCTTACCAAGTCGACTACCCGAAAAGTAATGTCGACATGGCGAAATAAATTAACTTGCCAAGTCGACTTCACAAAAAGTTCATGTCGTCATGGCGACATGTATTATCTTGCCAAGTCGACTTCACAAAAAAGTTCATCTCGTAATAGCGACATAAATTATCTCACCAAGTCGACTTCCCAAAAAGTATATGTCGTCATGGCGAGATATGAAGTGTGACGACTATTTCATGCAGCGCGCGTATATGGCAAGCCCTTTGTGTAAAAACCAGATAAACTCTGTTTTTCTCAGAGAAACTCAGTTTATCAGAAAAACTGTGTTTATCAATGATAAACTCAGTTTATCAACAGATAAACAGAGTTTATCAGATAAACAGAGTTTATCAGTTGATAAACTGAGTTTATCAGAAAAACTCAGTTTATCAGTTGATAAACTGAGTTTATCATTAATAAACTCTGTTTATCTGATAAACTCTGTTTATCTGTTGATAAACTTAGTTTATCATTGATGAACTGAGTTTATCTGAGAAAAACAGAGTTTATCTGGTTTGTCACACTACATACCTCGCCATGACGACATATACTTTTTGGGAAGTCGACTTGGTGAGATAATTTATGTCGCTATTACGAGATGAACTTTTTTGTGAAGTCGACTTGGCAAGATAATACATGTCGCCATGTTGACATGAACTTTTTGTGAAGTCGACTTGGCAAGATAATTTATTTCGCCATGTCGACTAATAAAAGTTGATAAGTCGACATGGTAGGTTAAATATCTTTACATGTCGACATGATATGGATATTAAGTCGACTTGACAAGATGAAATATCTCGCCATGTCGTCAAGTAGAATGGCACTTTAACGCTTCCGTAGTAGACTGTAATCTTCCCTTATTTCATAATCTCGAATCTATCGCCTAATGCTACGGTCACAAAGATTCGTACGAACGATAATTTCGTACGAATCTCCCTGTTTTTCCATTGTCTTTTCGAATTTCCATTTTTTTTTAATTGTTCGTACGGCGTTCGTATCAGTTCGTAATGGCATTTGTGACCGAGGCTTTACTTCGAATCGTCGGATGATCGCGTTAGGTCTGGTGGTGCATGGCGTTACACGATCTTTCGTAAAACGTAAGCGGAAGATCATGTGAAGATGGAGGTTAATGACGCGATCTTCGCGGAATTCCGTAGGGACAGGCGCGGATCCAGGATTTCTTAGGGGGGGGGGGCCAAATTTGAAATTATGCGAGCCAAATATTGGTACGTAATGGTGACACCGGCAGTGGCAAAAACGTTTGGAAGCGGGGGGGGGGGTAGACAAAAAAAAACAATTCCCATCACCCCCACTCTTATATGCAGGCCCCGCTGAACGTTTCTCGGCGGGGTCAAGGGGTGGACCACAGGAAGCTCAGGGAGTATAGGCATTTAATTACGGTCAGATGAGCATATTTTGATACCATATTTGTGACACTGGCAGGACACAAATTGGTGATGGGTCCAGGGGGTGGAGCCCCCAGAAGCTCAGGGGATTTATACATTAAATTATCGTCAGATGGGCATATTTTATACCTTATTTGTGACACTGGCAGGTCACGAATTGACGTGGGGTCCACGCGGCGAAACCCCCGGAAGCTCAGGGGTTTTGGGCAATACATTACGGTCAGATGAGCATAAATTATGAGGATACCTTATTCGTGACACTGGCAGGACACAAATTGATGTCGGGTCCAAGGGGCGGAGCCCCCAGAAGCTTAGGGGATTTATACATAACATTATCGTCAGAGGAGCATATTTTATACCTTATTTGTGACACTGGCAGGTCGCGAATTGGCGTGGGGTCCAGGGGGCGGAGCCCCCGGAAGCTCAGGGGTTTTGGGCAATACATTACGATCAGATGAGCATATTTTGATCCCTTATTTGTGACACTGGCAGGACACAAATTGGTGTTGGGTCCAGGGGGCGGAGCCCCCAAAAGCTCAGGGGTTTTATACATCAAATTATCGTCGGATGAGCATAATTTAATACCTTATTTGTGACACTGGCAGGTCATGAATTGGTGTGGGGTCCAGGGGGCAGAGCCCCCGGAAGCTCAGGGGTTTTGGGCAATAAATTACGGTCAGATGAGCATATTTTTATTCCTTATTTGTGACACTGGCAGGACACAAATTGGTGTTGGGTCCCGGAGGCTCAGAGCTACGCCAATGGTTATGCTATTGATATTGTATGGATTCAGCAACACGCGTGCTATTCATCGTGCGTTTTAACGAAGTTTCGTGCACAATATGACGTAGTTACATGTTTTATTGACGTAGCTTGAAACCTTTCCTGAGATACGGTATAAATTGTATTTTTTAACTCGGTCTTCACAGATAAATATTTGACGCTGCAGCAGTTACAACAACCAACGTTCCAAGTAGATGCTCGGAGTGCAACATCCAACCAGGATATTTGTAATAGTCTGGTGTATGGTTAAACATAGGTAAATATTAACAAATTATTCTTATCTACTTAAATCATTTACAGGCGCGGATCCAGGAATTTCTTGCCGGGGGGGCACACGGGGGGGCACCGTGTGGGAAAGAGAACATATATATATTTTTTTTAGTCCCGAAAAAATCGCAACGACTCAGCCAGCCGCTGAATAAGCGGGGGGGGGGGGGTAAGCGGACACTTTTTAAATTTTTTTTTAGTCCCCAAAAAATCGCAACGACTCAGCCGGCCGCTGAATAAGCGGGGGGGGGGGGGGGGGGGGGGGGGGGGGGGGGGGGGGGGGGGGGGGGGGTAAGAGGACACTTTTTTTTTTTTTTTGGTCACGAATTTTTTTGATTTGACATTTTGCTTCGTTGAGGGGGGGGGGGGGGTAAGGTCACCTTTTTAGGTCAGCCATTGGCAATTTTTTTTTTTTTTTTTTTTTTTTATAAAAAAAAAAAAAATTGCCGGGGGGGCACGCCCCTGTTTTTCAGTATATTTTGGGCGAATTTAGGGCTGATTTTAACATATTTTTTTTGGCCGGGGGGGCACGTGCCCCCTGTGCCCCCCCCTGGATCCGCCACTGATTTAATAAAAGAGAAGGGCTTCAGGTTGTCATATTTTCAGTTTATAATTGAAGCAATTTTATTAAACACGCTTCGTTGGTACATGTACATATCAATGTTTTCTTCAGAAGAAAGAAGTTGTACTTTGGATACTGTGAAAAGTCCAAAAGGCATCTAAATTTTCAGAGGTCATTCTGTTAGTTGTTGATTAGTTTTTCTTTTAAATATATGGTTATAAGATATTTTATTGCACAGGAGACACATATTGCTGATGTTGTGTATCTTTTGTGACATTTTTTCATGATTTCTTTGTCTTTTATAACAGAATGGACTCTTCGACCTTCTAGTCAAACCTGAAATTAGCAACATACGACGCGACATCCCCAATATAGGCAACATGGAGTCGAGAGGACACAGAGTATACAAACCAGCTACCATGTCAACCCAAACTCAATCAAGAGACAAGAAAGTTAGACGATTAACTATCGGCATCGTGAATGATAAACCGGTTACGTGTATAAACACAGGACTAAAAAAGAATACATGTTTCAACGAGAGTAGTCCTACGATCAACGTCACTCCCTCAATTTTTATACACAGTGGTAAAAATGTCCCATCATGCATTTCCGATTGTACATGGCTACAAGATTGCTATTACACGAGTCTAGGAATATCCCACAAAGTGGCCGAAGAATGTGTTTCATCGGATTCTGGAAGTGATTTCGAAAATAACGCACTGGACAAAACTCGCGTCAACGACATATTCACGAATGTTGCCTCCATGGTTGATTTGGAAAAGATTTCAGATGTGAACAAAGAGGATGTCAAACGGGTTAATTCTTGCCCATCTTGTACCGCAGACCGCGCTTCGTCCAAAGGAGGCCAACAGTCGCCAGGTCAGTTTGCAAACATAAATGGGATGCACTTCTTTTCAGAATCCGATCCTTGTCTTTGTCCAAAACATCTGCGAAGAGAGAAAACATCCAAAGCGACCTGCACACATCAAGTTCTTGCTCTGCCGCAAATTGATATCAAGAGAAACTGTCACATTCGTTCACCTCGAGAAACTACTACGGACCTCAAGCCAAAGGTAGAGAGGGCTTGGGGATCTTCGGAGTTACCTATCAAGAAAATTCCATCACAGTTCCACGAAGAGACAAATATTCTCAAGACCCCAAGTAAATCTGTGCACCAATGTAAATCAATGTTGAACCTAACAAATAATGGCAGCGTAAGGAACACCTTGGACAACGTGAGATCTGTAAATCACAACTCGACCAGTTTTCACAGACACGAAATGAAGACGAATTTATCCCCGCGATATCCTCAAGAAAACAGCCTGGGCGAATACGCTTTCAAGTATGGCAGCGACAGCAAACTTGCAGATACCAAGACATGGGACACGGGCCACCTCACCGTGAGCTGTCCCCCTATACGAAAACTGTATCATAATATGGCAACGACTGAAAGTATCGCGGAATACTTACCGACGAGCATCTATGATCCTCCTGCAGAATTGACTCGGTGTGTAAGCACACCTATGATTCATCCGCCTTCTGGACCATGTCCTGAAAAAAGATCCCAGCGAGTTGGTGTGACCCATCGTACATCCTCTTACCGCCCGATCTCATGCTTACCGAATGATTGCCTGACGGGTGTCTTTTTTTAGAGGCTCGTTCATACATCATGCCTACCGACTAATCGCCAGACGGCTCACTGCACTGTAGAGGCTCGTTCATACATCATGCTAACCGACTAATCACCAGACGGATGTTTCACTGTAAAGGCTCATTCATACATCATGCTTACCGACTGATCGCCAGACGGATGTTTCACTGTAGAGGCTCGTTCATACATCATGCTAACCGACTGATCACCAGACGGATGTTTCACTGTAGAGGCAAATTCATACATCATGTTTACCGACTAATCGCCAGACAGCTCACTGCACTGGCTCTTTCATACATCATGCTTACCGACTGATCACCAGACGGATGTTTCACTGTAGAGGCTCGTTCATACGTCATGTTTACCGACTAATCGCCAGACAGCTCACTGCACTGGCTCTTTCATACATCATGCTTACCGACTTATCACCAGACGGATGTTTCACTGTAGAGGCTCGTTCATACATCATGCTTACCGACTAATCGCCAGTTGGATGCTTCACTGTACTGTAGAGGCTCGTTCACACATCTTGTTTACTGACTTGTAGAGGCTCGTTCATACATCATGTTTCTTCTGACCACCAGACAGATTTTTTCCTTTAGAGGCTCGTTTATACATCATGCTCATCAAGTGATAACCAGACGGATGTCCCTTTTAGAGGCTCGTTCATACATCATATTTCTACTGACCACCAGGCAGATCTTTCTCTTTAGAGGGCCGTTCATATATCATTCTTACCTACTGATCAAGTGACGGGTTTTTCCCAGTAGAGGCTCGTTTATATTATGCTTACTTTCTGATTACCAGAATTCTAAATTGCTTTAATTTTTTTTATTCATACGATGATACTAACCATTATAATGATATTTTTGCAATAATAATTAGAATAATAATAATAACATAATAATAATAGTCATATTTGTCTAGCGCTAATACGCTACATTTTAAGCGCTTTACATTGTAATTATTATGACCCATGCCTTTGGATTCAATTGCTTATCTGCACATAATAGTGCACACGCTTCACTCCCTGGGGAGTATTCTGGCCAGGTGCCATTTTACAAACACAAACATGCCTATCCAACCACATAAACGTTGCATCCAACCTACTATCCATTTAACACCTGGGTGGAGAGTGGCATATGTAGATAAATAACTTACCAAATGACGCAAGTGCCGCGGTGGTACTCGAACCGTCGAACCATGTGATCCACAGTCCGGTGACATATCCACTAGACCACGACCCTCCTACAAGGGTCTGATTTATATCGGAGTATAATGCCTTCCTATAAAGTTTTTTTGTCTATCAAAATGTTTGTATTAATCGAATAATATGCGATTTTTGTTTAGATCCCCCAGCTTGCTGAGCTCTAGGTAACTTTATTTTTTTAACTTATTGGTCTCCGTTGATACTGTAACTCCTAACATATCTTTACAATGTAGATGATATGTAAATAGTATTTCGGAAGTTCATAATTTATATCGAGATGATGAAAATGGTAACTTACTATGTCCCTTTAGCTCTATGTGTATTACGCTGTTTTAAGCAATTTTACAATTTGATGTCTGTATCGCATTATCTATTCATACATGCATCTTCTAAGAAGAATTTAAATGAAAGTGTAAAATGTATAACAAATAAAACGTATTAATGTAAACTAATTATCAATTACTTTTTGAATTTTCGTGTGCCTTACTTGTTTACCTTATTGCTGTGAGGAGAGACTGAGGGGGGGGGGGGGAGGAGGGGGAGAGGGAGAAAGGAAGAGAGGGAGAGAGAGAGAGAGAATGTGTGATTATAGAAGAAGGAGAAATGAATGAATGAATGGAAGAATGAATGAATAAATGAATAATGAATGAATACTGGAATATATGTATGATTGATAGCAACTTCAAAACCAACTCAATTAATATTAGTATGGACTTCCCCTTTAACCACGAGAACACGGAGACGGGCCAGTGGCCTCGGCGAAACCAGATTCAGTAGACCATTTTCGACTTTTCGTAATGTAAAGAAAATGTAATGCATACATCTTTGTAATACAGTGCCTCGCTACAAATTGTTCCATTCACCTGTGACGAATAATTGTATTGCGAAATGCGAATTGCATACATTCCGTGTTGTTAGGTAGCAAAAGCCATGATCTTTGTCCTATCCAGCAACAATAATAATGTATGCATTCGCATTCTGACAATTGAAATTATTTGTAACAGGTTAATGAAATAATTTGAAACATAGCACTTACAAAAATTATGCATTACATTTTAATTGCATAACGAAAATGGTTTGTTGACCGAAATATTGACAAATTTCAAACCTTAAAGGAAACCGAGCCCCCCCCCCCAATAACTTTACCTATTCTCAGAGATTTATTATATTATTGCCCATTAATCTTCAAGATTCCCCACCAAAGTGTATGAGAGAGAGGCAAAAAGCAAGAATAATGTACAGTTTCTCAGCACGACATGGGCATCGCCATTTTCTTGATTATAGGTGACGTACCATGCGAAGTCGTTTAGCAAGTTAATGTATTCAAATTTATGGGTGCTTCCTTCCCAGACGTGTGTGGTAATGAAGCATTTCATTTACCTGCTATTATCCTTTGTACTACAATTGCCAGAACGCGAATTGCATAGGTTGGTGCTTTTCTAGGGTAAAGGTTTCTCATAAATGAAATAGATTTGTGAACTGCTATAGTGTTTTATTTATAAATGAAGTTAGTTACAATAATGTTCCACTGTTATTTATTTTTCACCAAATATAATTTCTATCTTCTCAGTTATGATTTTCCTTATTGAAAAGTAAAGGTTTCGTTATTGATTTAAAAATTCTTTCCAACTAAAGCTTGGTGTATGATACATGTTACATGTACAACTTCAACTGGTACGTCACATTTTTAAGAAAAATGGCTGCGCCCATGTCATGCTAAAAGGCACCACATCATGCCAGGAATATCTTCATAGTAATATCTCTTGGACATTTTCGTAAGGAATATTATACATGAAAGGGCAGCAATTCATCTCATTTTCAGAATACCTACACTTATTTTGGGGGGTTAAGTTTCCTTTAAATCATTTGTCTGGAGGCGGGTGAGTTTTTAACAATTACAAGCTGCATTACATTTGAAGGTGAATCGAAAGTTGAAGCTTGAATCGGACTGAAGATTTCATACTATAAATTGAAGGATGTCAAGTTTATTAGGGGCAAGTTTTTTTTGATATTCCTCAATAAAATTCTTAGAATACTGCGTCTTTATTAGATATTTTCATTTAAACAAATCAGGGCCTAACCTGTGAAACAAGCACATATTTCACTGAAAAAATGTCATTATAACACCCTTTTTCAGAACACAATATAGGAGGTCCATATACGATATGACACAGACCACATTTTGTGACCAAGAGTCGCGAGTTTATTGACGAACGCGATCACGTAGAGGTTTTGGAAGTGGCAGGATTCATTCAGAAAGTAAGAGTTGTGTTCACACCGAGGTAAACCTAGGTGATCTAATCCGTGTGAACACGCCCAGTAATACGAGTAATACACTTGACTTACCGTCCCTCGAACCAGTAAAAAAAAAAACGTAGGTGATGATGGAGGCTTTTTCAAACATTGCCCAAAGAACATGGAAATCCCTGTGAAAAAAAAATGTCACAAAGTATCACAGAATTCAAGAAGTGTCCTAAATATTTTGTTTCTTTTTCAATTAATGTATGTTCGTATGCCATTGTTTACTTTCTCTCTTTGGTTGTAAGTATATATATTATATGCGCTTTGTATCTTATGACAAGTATTACAAAGGAATTATGAATTATGATAATAACCGTAATCATCAGCAGTAGTAGTAGTAGCGGCGGTGGTATTTAATAGCTTTGATTCGTAAAAGCTGGGCTACAGCCCGGTTGACCGAAGGCCCGTGGTCTCGCGGAACTTTATTCACGGTTCGGTCTCGCTGGCCCTTCCGCCAATTAAGTGGTCAGACCCCGTAAAGGGAGAACTTTTTACATCAAGTACATGCGTGTAAAACCAGTCAAACACGAGAAGGGTATTCATCTCTGCGTGTTTGCATGCAAACAATGCACGCACACGCATGTAAAACGTGATTTGTTTCATCATGCATGCAACAGGCCTCCTACGCGAAAGTGATGCAATCACTATTGGCGGGACCTGTCTAGCGGCCATGAACTTGGTCGTCTGTCGGGCGTATTAAGAAATGTATTCTCGGGGGTGGGGCAATTTGTTTTACATGTGTGTTGCATATGGGCAGCTCCGATTACCGTAGATCGACTAGGGATGCATGGAGCGTATCGAAATGGTTCACTCGTCATTCATAATAGAACATGACCCAACACGTGGAGGAATCTGTTGAGTTAAACTTAAAATTGATTCGATTGCCCGTCATAACAAGATCTTCTGGTGCCAGCTGGTAGAGTGACACGTTCAACGTGCTATGACGTTGTGTTATGGACAGCTCTCATTATAAAAACGATCTGAAACCTGCAGGTCTCTCAGCACCATTGTTAAACTCTAGCCTGTAGCTTATCCGATATGGATGGGGAGAAGAAAGATACAGACGAGGAAGTGAACTGGCTAGACTGTGTATCGGCCATTGAAACTGACAAAGGAGTTGTTTATTTTTGTAACATCGAGTATTTTTCGCAGGATGGAGGCACGAGTACACCCGACTCCGAGCAAGGCACGTCTTGTGATTTCAGACGGGCTGAACTGAAGCTTGAGAGGATAATCAATGAATTCGGCGACAATGACACATGTAATCAGCAACATGGTGGTTTGGACGATACGAAAGAACGGGTAGTTGATAGTGTGGTGATGAAGCCTCTATTAACCCCTGTGGCTGATTTTGTCTCTCGCTTTCACCACGGTCTGGGATGTTTTATGTATTCAGTCACCGCGTACAATCCACTAGATACGCAGCAAGACACCGTCCAGAATTGCCTAAGCAATCAGCTACTCCTGGCAGATCTTCGTGAAACCTTCCCGGACTGCGATATCTTCAAGAACTTCTCCTATTTTCCTGGCAGACCACATCACTTCGAGCGGGGATTCACGGTAGTTCTACCCTTGGCTTATCCGAAGGATCACGAAGGCATCCTCCACAATCTAGCCTTGAAGTATAGGCAGGCGGCGTATTTTAAATGCCGTATTCTACCCAATGGCAGGAGTACTCAAACCATCGTGTTGCTTGAGGAGTATGTTAAAGAGGTCCAGGAGAGCCTGGTTGTGGTGGAGAGATTGGGTTACCATCCCGCATATCTTACAAGAAAGAACAACAATGTGTTTCATGGATTTCGAGATGCTATGAACATACTCTCCAAGGTGATTGAAACGACGAAACAACGGAGGGAGGGTGGTGGGTGCGGGAGGGGGGGGGGGGTATGGGGGCTAAGTCGAAGAATAAGAATCAGCATCAATTACATTGGTCTCCAGCCAAATTGCTTTTTAAACAAGCATCCAATCTAGACGGATCTATATAATTATGATCTCTGAAAATGGGGACCGGTAACAATTAAAATCGCTGATTGGCTCCTGTCTTAAAGATATTCTAATTTTCATATTTGCTTTTTTTTTGTTTTGTTTATTACTAACCATGAGTGTTGTACATGCAATAATGCTTGCCAATATCTCTAAAGTTTAAAACTCGAATCAGATTAAAATTTGCACACTTTAAAGTTGAATGATGTCAAATGTGTTGCACGTGTTTCATTCAAACAGGACATCATATCATTTTAAAAAAGAATTTATTAGATTTTTCTGAGGTGTCAAGCACTATTGTAAGATACCATAGGCCATTTCGTTAAAATCATTAAGTTAATTGTAAAACGTTCATCTTATTACGATGTGTTAGGTATCAGTCTATATAGATTGCACCATCAATTGCTTTTTTCAAAATTTCAGGCTACGTTTTATTTTAATTTTGCTAATGTACGTCAGATACTTGCAATTATGTTCATTTAGTTAACATTTTGTTGAATGATTTGACCCTAGTGCGACTATCTACCCGAGGCTGGTCAATTAATGGAAATAGCACAACATCAACTAGCAGTGTTACCAGCCTGTAACCATGGTAACCAGACAAAGTTGAATCATCCAGTGATTGTGATGGAAGGAACATGTGATGCAGGTCAGTTGATACTCCGATTACTTCCATTTGTATATTCGGGAAGCATTTTGACAACCCCATTCCAAAAATGCTTTGATCATTGAAGACAAATCTCATGCAATGTGACTTTTAAAAAACAATTAAAGAGTATAATCGCATTTGGACTGTATTTTAATCATGACCATGATTATGCTATATAATAATTTCAGATCCTTTTCCCATCCAAAGCAAGAAAATGCCGTCCTGGGAATGCAGTATATTAAAGGTATAGACCAGCTCTGGTCATGCGATTGCATTGTGAAAGAAACGTTGTGGAATCGATCAGAAAAGGTTGATCATCTAGCATATAAGTATAGGTGTGTACTGCAAGGTTCTGGAATCATCAAAATGATAAGAAATTTAGCCCAGTCTTGGTGAAGTTACAAGCACTCTACACAAAAAGATGTATATGGGACTACGCGACACGTGCGCGATATCTATCCGGTCCGGAGAAATACTGTATAATAATTTACCAAATATATCAATTAGTAGGCGGTTTCCCGGCAAAATTTGTATGATCACGTTTAAGTCAAAACATATATTCTTTCACATGATTGGTAATAAGAGCTTCCATTTCATTTTTGAGAGGGGGGCGTTTCCAAAACTGGTCTTTACCTTTAAAGAAAGTCACTGGAGAGGCATTGGTGAAAGAGGCAGGGGGGAGGGGTGAGGGGGTCAAGGGACAACCTGTAAGCATATTCAGGCAGCGAAGTGGTCTACTATAGTTTGTATTTTATTTATTGCCTTACTTAACATAATTTTATGACAAAACTTCAATATAACTATTCGCTAGCCTGCCTCAATCACTCGCCGCTGTACCCCCCCCCCCACCCATTCCGTGAACGGAGGGATACCATGCGTGTTCCCAAACTCTCCGGCTCGTAACAAGAAAAACGTCTACCCGTGTTGACTTTACACACCGGACTTTTGCTGAAAAAGGGGGGTCGCTGGGAACACGCATTATATGCGTACCCTAAATAACACCGAGTGGTGGGGGGGGGGGGGGGGGGGGCGCTGTACGAAATGGAAAGTTCATGTTTGGGCAAGAGACGTCACTCCCTTGACGTCATTTGACCCGTCTGCATTATGGCGAACTGCTATATTACGGGAATCTTTTTAGCGTAAAACAATGAGAATTTTACTTTAGTGTACGTTTTGTTTCCATTTCCAAATCTATTCATTTTTCCGTTATCAAACTGTCCATCAATGGTAATCTTTCCAATGCTTAAATAATTGTTATTTCAAGTCACTCATTAAATCTAACTTGAAGGCTGTAATCCTATCACCATCTCTGCTGCAAGACGATTGCACGGATTGCACCACAAATGTTAAGTTGTTACAAAAGTATATGCTTTAAAATTAAGAGACCTACTGTTTTTTTTTCTTCATGATATACCCCAGGACAAGCGCGTAGCCAGGATTTCAATTTAGGGTGGGTGCAGGGAGGGGGGAGTTTCCCCCCTCCCGCGCGGAAGCTTTGAAAGAAGACAATTCTTGTACCTTTATCGACTCATAATCCTTGATGCGCATAGCGCGGAAGCTTTGACGTATTATTAGACAAAGAAGATGATTCGTTGTACCTTTCTACCCTTAATCCTTATCTGAATTCAGTGTCCTCCCCTCCCGCGCAAAGCGCGGAAACTTTGAAGTTTCATTAAATTATTAGAGAAAGAAGACGACTCGAAGTACCGTTCTCGACTCTTTATCCTTGTCTGAATTCAGCCCCCCCCTCCTCCTGCGCGAAGCTTTGACGTATTATTAGACAAAGAAGACGATTCGTCGGTGTACCTTTCCCGACCCTTAATCCTTATCTGTATTCAGTCCCCCTCTTTCGAAGCGCGGAAGCTTTGACGTTTCATTAAATTATTAGAGAAAGAAGACGATTCGTTGTTCCGTTCTCGACTCTTAATCCTTAATTTGAACTCAATTTCCCCCTTTACGCGCGAAGCGCGGAAGCTTTGACGTTTTATCAAATTATTAGAGAAAGAAGACGATTCGTTGTACTGTTCTCGACTCCTTTTCCCTTTTTCTTCCTACGTCCTCTTCCTTTTTTTCCTTCTCTTTCTCTCTCTTTTTTTTTTGGCCGGCGTTTTTTTTTGGGGGGCGACCGCCCCCACCGCCCCCCCTGGCTATGCGCCTGCGATATACCCCTACTATAGATGTGGGGTTTTTTAATACAAAAAATACTGAGAGAGAGGGAGAGAGGCGTCTGTGGAGAGAGAGAGAGAGAGAGAGAGAGAGAGATAGAGAGGGATTGGGAGGGGGAGGAAGGCAACGTGAAAGATATTATGATACCCCACTCGATGGCTCTGCATGGTTTCTCCCATTTTATTTACTGGGTAGCCCTCCCCATCTCCCCCAAACATCAGTGCCAGTTCAATTACTGAGCCCACGCAACTCCAGAGTTCAATTCTTAAAGAAAAACAATTTCCAATATTTAGTGTTCTACACTAACACTTCCCAAATAGACTCGCTCCACATAATGCAACGTTGCATGTTTTTGTTTTTTTTTGTCGATGTACCGTCGCTTTTTGCACCGAGCTCTATATACCCGTTTACCACGTAGCGGCCTCCCTCCCCTTTTTACTTTTCATTTGCGATGTTTTTACTTGTCGAGTTGTACAAAAACAAAATCACCGTGACAATTTACATGGAAAATTACCACATTAAACCGTTTATGGAAGCGCGTCCATATCTGATATCGTTTAGTATAGGTTTCTTCACAAAATTTGTGCAAAATTTGATAAATTGCACAATTTTGCAGCTATGCCATCGTTTTGTTCCCTGCGTTTCTTAGGAAATTAGTAAAATGAAAAAATATTTAGTGAAATTAATTATTACGGTTTGGTACACTGTAATCATTGGCCCATATGAATCAGTAATTATGTTTTCAATTTAGCAGATTTATTCCGATATACTTCAATTCAGTTTAATTTTCTATGTGTACACTGTTAAAAGATTTTTATTTATAAATATGTACGAAGAAACTTAAAGGCGCTATGTCCCTTTTGCAGCCAACCTCAAATTCTGTAGAACTTTGCAGGAACTATGAATATGTCATGTATGTCCTATCTGTGAAATTTAAACGTTAGCAGTGTCCTTACTCCTAATATTCAAGTTATGCAAGAAAACCCGTTTACTTGCTAGACTTCACTGTCAGATTGAGTGACTGATTGGATTTTTCGTCTTTGGTAATAACATACATAAATTGAGCTGTAAAGGGTACATGAGCATTTGTCTACATCAATAACCCACTTCTTGTGATGGCCAAAATTAAACTGATTGAATCTTTGCGCAGCATAAAAAGTATGACCATTCGGTACAATGGTCTGAAAATCAAGACTATTACTTATTGGCTCTATAGCTCCTAAGTAAATTTGACAACTAATAGTCGTTATTTTCCCACTTGAAGACATTTTCAAGCCCCACCTTTTTTAGGGAAGTTCTAAATTAGTATTATCTTTCAAATGCCGTTGGAATTTAACCTTTTCATTTTGTTGGCCTGCAAATGGGACATAGTACCTTTAAATTACG
>JAVYIG010015724.1:17500-34584 GCA_035222895.1 Strongylocentrotus droebachiensis | reverse complement strand
GGGTCGATATTCATAATAGAAGAAGAGGGTCGCTATTCATAATAGAAGAGAGGGTCGCTATTCATAATAGGAGTAGAGGGTCGCTATTCATAATAGAAGAAGAGGGTCGCTATTCATAATAGGAGTAGAGGGTCGCTATTCATAATAAGAAATGAGGGTCGCTATTCATAATATGAGAAGAGGGTCGCTATTCATAAAAGGAGAAGATGGTCGCTATTCATAATAGAAGAAGAGGGTCGTTATTCATAATAGGAGTAGAGGTCGCTATTCATAATAAGAAATGAGGGTCGTTATTCCTAATAGGAGAAGAGGGTCGCTATTCATAATAGGAGTAGAGGGTTGCTATTCATAATACGAAATGAGGGTCGCTATTCATAATAGGAGTAGACGGTCGCTATTCATGATACGAAATGAGGTTCGCTATTCATAATACCCCCCCTCTCGGCTACGTTCCTGGTCCTGTAGGGGGGGGGGGCGATATATAGCCCTGAATAGTGTCTCTTTTTAAAGTAATTATATTTTGTCTGTTATCTTTGATAATTATATAGAGCCAACCCCCGCTCATGTGGTGACGAAAAAAAAGTAAAACATAACACACATGTAATCCTATCGTAAATTTTCCTCCTTGTTGGAAATCTTGCCCCACCACCCTGCCCCCGACTGATCTTATCCAGGCTACGCCACTGAGATATTAAGTACGCCAAGCAGGCCCATTATCCATTTTAGCTTGCTATTTAAGAAACTAGTAATTGTTTATACGACAATAATGTTTTTGTAGAAAGTATTTTTTATTAGGACTTATGGACCTACAAATTACTGAGCGGAATTGGACCTGACAATTGGACCTAAGCCCAGTATCTACCGATCCCCCGAGCCCCCCCCCCCCCTCCCCCCATCAGTACGCCCCGGCGCGGATCCAGAATTTTCCAATGGGGGGGGGGGGGGGGACGGAAATTTGAAAAATGCGCAGACCTTTTTTTTCAACTCAACATACCAATACTGACAAGGTCATATTAGAAGCACGATACGGGTACCTAGAAGCAGGAACAATTTTGGAAAGGGGTGCAAGCTCACTTCACGTCTCTTGTCCGATATCAACATTCCCCGTTTTTAAGATATACATTTTTTTGACATTTTCATCGGGGGGGGGGGGGACTAAAGCCTCTTGCCCGAAAAGGTAATTTTCTAGTTCACAATTCTGCTTGTGAGCGAAACGAGCGAGCAAAAATTGAGCATTATATGTTTTTTGTGAAAGTGTTATTTATCACCAAGATAAACGAGAAAAGATATCAAACATTTTGATATTCGGGCAGCTTGCTGTCCCCCCCCCCTCCCCTCCCCCACCCATTACGCGCGAAAGCTTTGAACTTTCATTAATTATTAGAAAAAGAAGACGATTTATTGTACCATTCTCGACTCTTACTCCTTGTCTGAATTCAGTTTTCCCCCTTGCTTTTACCTTTCATTAATTATTAGAGAAAAATTACGATTTGTTGTACCGTTCTCGACTCTTAATAATTGTCTGAATTCTATTCCCCCCTCTTGCGCAAAGCGCGTAAGCTTTGACCTTTCATTGTTTAATGCAATTATTAGAGAAAGAAGATGATTCGTTGTTCCATTCTCGACTCTTAATCCTTGTCTGAATTCAGTTTCCCCCTCCCGCGCAAAACGTGGAAGCTTTGATGTTTCATTAAATCATTAGAGAAAGAAGAGGATTTGTTTCACTTTTTGTAAATCATACTTTTGTATGCGTTTGTTGAAAAGTGACTAATTCCTGAGTATCCAATTTCCTTACTTATATGGAAAATATGTCGTGCGACATTGTATATTTACGAAAAGCTTGAATATGGTATATAACTTAAGTCCCTACAACCCCCTCTCTGTCGCTTTCTTTCTTTGCTGAGGATAAGATACATGATAGATCAACCCCTTGAAGGCAACACTGATACAACCCCACCGCCCTCACACTTAAACACACATAGGCTACGCCATCTATGAACTACTTGGACGAGAATTGTCGCTAATATGTACATGTACCAAGGGAATACTGCCGGGAGAGTGGGCCGAATTGGAGGGGGGGGGGGGGGGGCAGGGAGGGGGGGGGGGGGGGCTGGTGACCGGAATGATGGGACACGTTCATTATTTAGGCACGCCTTTCTTTCTTCAGAAATGTGAGTTTTCAATAAATATTTTCTTCAAATGTTTGGGACCATGTGGCCTACCCCACCCCCCGGTCTACGCTGTAGCCATGGGGTGTCCAGTATGTCGCTTTCTTATTAACATTTAGTTTATTGCTTATGTAATTTTGACTTTTTCGGTATTATGAATAGCGACCCTCTCGTCGCATTATGAATAGCGACCCCCTACTCCTATTATGAATAGCAAACCTCATTTCGTATTATGAATATCGACCCTCTACTCCTATTATGAAAAGCGACCCTCTTCTCCTATTATGAATAGCGACCCTCTTCTCCTATTATGAATAGCGACCCTCTTCTCCTATTATGAATAGCGACCCTCATTTCCTATTATGAATAGCGACCCCCTACTCCTATTATGAATAGCGACCCTCTTCTCCTATTATGAATAGCGACCCTCATTTCCTATTATGAATAGCGACCCTCTTCTCCTATTATGTATAGCGACCATCTACTCCTATTATGAATAGCGACCCTCTATTCCTATTATGAATAGCGACCCTCTTCTCCTTTTATGAATAGCCACCCTCTTCTTCTATTATGAATAGCGACCCTCATTTCGTATTATGAATAGCGACCCTCTTCTCCTATTATGAATAGCGACCCTCGTTCCGCATTATAAATAGCGACCCTCTACTCGTGTAATGAATAGCGACCCTCTACTCGTGTTTTAAATAGCAACCCTCTACTCGTGTTTTAAATAGCAACCCTCTACTCGTGTTTTAAATAGCGACCCTCTACTCGTGTTTTAAATAGCAACCCTCTACTCGTGTTTTAAATAGCAACCCTCTACTAGTGTTTTAAATAGCAACCCTCTACTCGTGTTATGAATAGCGACCCTCTTCTCGTATTATGAATAGCGACCCTCTTTCCGCATTATAAATAGCGACCCTCTACTCGTGTAATGAATAGCGATCCTCTTCTCGTGTTATGAATAGCGGTCCTTAAGAATAATGACTCCCTCGGCAATCACCATCGGCCAATTACTAGAGAAAAAATTATCCTCCTATGACATTTACCCCCCCCGTAAAATGATCCCCCGGAAAATTGCTCTCCGAGGACAACCACCCTCCGAGGACAATTACCCCCCGAGAACAACCCCCTAGGACAATTACCCCCTATGACAATTACCCCCCCAGAGGACAATTACCAAGGACAATTACCCCCTATGACAATACCATCCGAGGACAATTATCTCCAGGAAATTACCCCCTTGGACAACAACCCCCCCCCCCCCGCCCCTCGAGGACAATGAATTACCCCCCAAAAAAAATCTGCTTAGATCAAAACCATTTTTTGAATCAGGGTAGACTTCCGCCTTTAATGTACGGGGGGGGGGGGGGGGGTAATTATTCTAGGGGTAATTATTAGGGTGGGGGCATTGTCCTGGAGGTAAGTCGTCCTCCGAGGCGGGGGTGGTTTTCCTTTGGGGTAATTTTCCGGGGGTTATTTTCTGGGGGGTAATTTCCAGGGGGTAACTGTCCTGATACGCCTTAAATCGTGATTCACTTGGGCATAATGTTATATATTCTATAGATGGAATCCACTTTGCGTAAATACATTGTTGCTACGTTAGGCATGCCTCTTGTCAAAGAAAGCCCAATAAGAATTGTACTGAGAGATGGAGAGAGGAAAAACTCAGGATATTAAGTTGTGAGAAAACTTGAAGATAAATTCAGTTATAAAAAATGAGAATGGGTTGAAGGATAAAGCAGTCGAAAGTAGCAGAGATAAGGAAAATCCAGATAGTGAGAGTAAGCAGGGGAGGATCAAGGGGCGGGGGCTCGGGGGGGGGGGGGGGCAGCCCCTAGCCCTGGGGATTTTTTTTTTTTTTAATCAAATGGTAACGACAATTTTACCTTTAACAAAAAGAATAAGACCCCCCCCCCCCTGGCAAAAAAGAAGAAGATGGTAACCACAATTTTACTTTTTTGTTTTTTCAAAGGGATTGTTGAGCAAAAAAAAATAGTGCTCACTACCCCCCCCCCCCCCCGCGCTCATCTAAATGTGAGTGAGAGAGAGAAAGAGAAAGAGAGACTTACCCTGTCCAGTGTCCAGTCCCATAAATTGCGAATATGGCATCGACAATTTATGAAAGGGATAGGAATTGGAATATCACATACCGCTCATGATGGCGGTCTTCTGTGTTTTCTGTAATTTATCTTTTTTTCATTGAAATTATATTTGTGTTTGTATGCATCTTATATTCTTATTTAATGTACTTAAAAATGTATAATTATGTAAAATGAAGAAATATTTGTTAATTTATGTATATGATTATGTTCTATTTTGAAAATGCAGAAATAAAAACAAACAAACAAACATTCACTCTGTTTTGTATGGTGGCCCAGAAGGGACATCGCGAATCGTGAAATTGCACATCTTCTTTGGGAAATTTGCGACAAAATATACGCGTATTTTGTCGCGAATATCACAACAAAGATTCGCGATTTCACGATTCGCGATATCTCTTCTACCATATGGCCGTTTCTTCCAAGAAGCAATGGTAATGAATCTAGCTTTCCAATGATCCACTTGTGATGCATCGTATCATCTCAATGCAAACTAAATCATCTCGCATACATGATACCTCAGTCATACATTATACCTCAGTCATAATGGCCAGGACCCCTGAGAAGCACGAATGATGGTAATCGGGACCCTACATACAAGTACATTATAATAAAAATAAGAATGTAAATGCCTATAAAGTTGGAATATTGTTTTTTCTTACTAGTTTTCATGTAATAATTGAATATTGATTATTATTTACAGTGAAGCCTATATGTAATGTACCCCCTCTCCCCTTCCCTTCTCCTTCCCTTTTTTCTCTTTTGTATTGGGCTTCAGGTTTTCTCTGCTTTTCTTTTCCCTTTTTTCTTTTCTCAACAATACAGTGTATACTTTTTAAGTGGATGCCGTTCATAAGGCTAACTGCCCTTTTTGTTAATTCCACATTCCCATAACATTTGGTTGCTCCTCCCCTTTGTATTTTTTGTAATCGATCTTTAACCTGTTTATCATGCATGTCGTGTTTGTTTGTTTTTTTTTTTTATGGAGAATGATATAAAATAAATGATGAAATTAAATATCTTTCAGAACTTTATTGATCAATATTTATGGCTATTTAGATCGATCAATGAGGTTCTGAGAACCATATTGCCACAATCAGGTCTGACCAAAATTATAGATTCATAAAAAGATATAAGAAAATAAAACAATCTAACTTCATGGGCAACGGTGTACTATTTTGCGGGGGCGGTCGATGTGTCGGTCTGGTGTTGGTATTGTCAGTGTAACGGTGTACTATTTTGCGGGGGCGGTCGGTGTTTGTGCGGTCTGGTGTTGGTCTCGTCAGTGTAACGGTGTACTATTTTGCGTGGGCGGTCGGTGTTGTGTCGGTCTGGTGTTGGTATCGTCAGTGTAACGGTGTACTATTTTGCGGGGGCGGTCGGTGTTGTGTTGGTCTTGTGGTGGTCTCGTCAGTGTAACGGTGTACTATTTTGCGGGGGCGGTCGGTGTTGTGTCGGTCTGGTGTTGGTCTCGTCAGTGTAACGGTGTACTATTTTGCGGGGGCGGTCGGTGTTGTGTCGGTCAGGTGTTGGTCTCGTCAGTGTTACTGATAACGAAACGTCGTATAGGTGCGCAGTTTGCTACTGCGCAGTCGAAACCGAAACCGAAACACATGTGCAGCACCACTAGTACTAGTATTTGCATTGACTGTGCCACTGGAACAATGCATGCAGTATATTTATGTATAATCAGCTGGCTGCGCAGCGGTCAGCTGGAAGCAGAAATGAGAGCTCATATCTCCTTTCGCTCGAGGTCACGTTAAGCCCCGCCCAGTTAGACTAGTTCCGTCCACACACAAAATGTCCGTGATTCTTTATCGAGTTTCAGTTCGAAACGATGCCCAAACCTGCGTTTCGTTAGACTAGTTTCGTTATACGACGTATCGTTAGTGAGCGTCCACACCTACAATTTTGGTCGTAAAACTATCGCGAAACGGTATCACTATCGCGAAACGGTATAGCTAATCATGACTAGTCACTGAAAATGTTGTGTGTGGACAGGGGGTGTGTCATTTATTAATTATAGTTGTGATTAAATTATGATAAAAACATCCCTAATTTTTGGTTTCGTTTTTTTCTGGGACGCACTGTATAGGAAAGAATAAATGCTCATGGAGAAAATGCCCTACTTCTATTTTTGTTCTTGTTTTGAAATAAATAAATCTGGACTAAATATGGTTTTGTGTCCTTTATAATATTAATTAGATTTCTGGTCTTGAAATTTGACGTACGATTCACAAAACCTTATGTAAATTTTATGGGTATGTATTTACATGTTTAATTTGTCTTGTTCAAGTTTTAAGGAGGCATACTTTAATAAATTACGAGAAAATGTTTCTGTCTTGCCTTTGGGGTGGTTTTGATCTAGTTCAATATAATATGTATATGAGACGAAATTGAATGAAATTTATTGAAATTTATTGCACACAGATGATTTCGAGCTTTACATTCTCGAACGGAGCCGTCAGTTCAGACGAATTCCAATGAAATATGTTGAAAATGATTCATTTACCAACTAGAATTAAAACTAAGCAAAATACAAATTTGAACGGATTTTGAGATCGAAATTGAAGTGCAGAATGATTAATTTTAATGAAAAGGGGTAACAATGATCAGGAAACGTTATGATGGAAATGAAATGAGATTTGTAAAGAGCTTTATGCCTTTGTGCAAGAAATATCGCTCTGTGTAACGGAGTCATGTTTCGAAAGGTTTTCACGACATGGCTATTTTAATGCTATGGGCTTAACTGATTTCGCACGACCGAATTGCCATTGTTTAAATGCAGGTCTAATAATAGGGCGGACAGGCAACGAAATCCGCTCCATTTTAATGCATGAAAAACCCCTATATATTTAAATGATATTCGTTCAATCTCCTTCAGGAAAGGAAATCCTCCAGAAGGCTTAAACGTATGAGATCGGGCAGAAATTTGCCTAAAGATGTAGGGGGTATATTTCTACACTCATAAAATAAAGTCCAGGGCCAGAGAAAACCCCGATGAAAAGTAAACGGATGCCAAAAGGGTGGCCTGGAAATGAAATTCGCTCCAATTTAATGCCTGAAAAATCCTGAAAAAGATAATTTAGATTCACTCCATCTTCCTAAAAAATGGAGCCCCTCCCGCAAGTTAGATGTGGATGCATGAAATGCAACTGACTCATGAAATACGCAGATGTCAAAGGATGGGAGGGTAATGGAAATAAACAACGAAAAAGGTGTCCTAAATGCACGATCACTAAAAAATAACTTCACCGAAAGCTGCATTATATTAATAAAAATTAATATTCAGACATCAAAAATACCTTTTCTAAAATTGTAATTAATCAGTTTTATCAGTTTTCATGATCCAGTAGCCGTAGCAGGGGCTTTCTGGCAAACCAAAGGTGTTGCGAAACAAGAAAATGTCTTAATGCCAGAAGGGCGCTAACTACGCGCGCGTACGATAACCGCAGGTTAAGGCCCTTTTGGCAGAACGCCGCGTGGGGTACGCGGGGATGTTACGGCCCTTTTGGCATAATGCCGCGTAGGTTACGGCCCTTCTGGCATAAATACGCTACTCTCAAGCCACATGCCAAAAAAGCCCCTAACATGTTTTTTGCACATAGCATGAAAACTTCTGTATATTTTAAAACAAATGTAACACATTTCATGTAAAACTTCATGTTAAATAACTTAACATATTTATTGAAATTGACTTCAAAAACAAAAAAAAAGACCACAAACTTTTGATTATTAGAGAGGCCAAAACTTCAAACGCGATTATCTTGGAATGGCCAAAAGCCGTTAAGGCCATTTTGGCATAAGGCCGCATTTCAATGCATGAAAAACCCCTTTAGAGTTAAATGATATTCGTTCCATCTCCCTCCAGAAAGGAGCCCCTCTCGAAGGCTTAAACGTATGAGATCGAGCAGAAAATTTGCCTAAAGGTAAAAGGTGTATACCCCAGCACTCAAAGAAGAAAGTCAAATACCAGCGAAAACCCCGATGAGAAGTAAACGGATGACAAAATGGTGGCCTGGAAACGAAATACGCTCCATTTTAATGCCTGAAAAAACACAAAAAAAGGAAATTGAGATCCACTCCATCTTCCTAAAAAATGGAGCCTCTCCCGCAGGCTAAAACCTATAAGATCGGGCAGAAAATTGCCTTATGATGTAGAGGGGGCTTATGCCGAAAGGGTGGTTATAGGGTAGCGTCGCGTTGCGTTGACTTGAACGCAACCATTCGTCCAAAGCTCCTCCCCCCCCCGGTTTGGCAGAAAGGGTGCGTTGGGAATGTAGTGTCGCGTCGCGTTAACTTGAACGCTAGCATTCGTCCAAAGCCCCCCCCCCCCCCCATGGCCGGGGGGGGGGGGGGGGGGTAACAGCTGGGAGGCAAGGCCTTTTCGCCCCCCCCGGATTTCCTTCTTTTTTCCTCCTTTTCTTTTTCTTCTTACTCTTCCTTTCCCTTTCTCTCCTCTTTCCCTTCTTTTCCTTCTCTCTCTCTCTCTCTCTTTTTGCGGGGGGGGGGGGGGGGGCAAGGCCCGCTCGGCCCCCCTGGACCCGCGCCTGTGTACACAAACTAACACGGGTTTGTGGCAACATCCAAAACAAACACATACACACACAAATGTACATTTAAATAAATATATCTTTTTAAAAAGGACATTTTTGACCGTTTAGAGGCTGTTTTTATTCTATTCATGACCATACTGCATGAGGCTTGACGCGTACAACTTTCCATGACAAAGTAATACATTTATCGTATTATTGAGGTGTTACCGAGTCTAAAATAAAGTTTGTTTAAGTAACAAATAAAAAACACATAACATTTTTGAAAATTACGTTGCCATGAAATCGCTCCTGTCAGAATTTTTAAAATGCATGCTTCTTTTTCTTATAGGTGAATGGCAAGGCAAGATATGGAACAGATTATGAGCGTTGTGACTTATTCCATCGCCAACCTCTGATGTATAAATATTATTTATACCCACTTTGTCACAATCAACGTTAAATTCTAACAGTCAACAAATGAACATCTACGTATACAAACTTCAAATTACCTATCTCATTAAAAAATTCTATCATCTTCTCAGATAAAAATAAAGCATTTGCAGAATGTAGAGACCAAGAACTTAAATTAATACGGCTAGGTTCCGATTTCAAGGCTCATAACCGACATACTGTTGCCTTCGAAGTTATGAACATTTGTGACACTTTCATTTTGTGACAGCATTTTTCTTGTATGTGATAGAATAGAAACTAATTAATATAAATGATAAAAGGCGAAATCAGGAAGATTAGCCAACCATTGGCACAAAACAAGAACATTTTAGCAACGATTTTGAGTCATTAATCAGCATAACAAAAACATAAAACACTGCATGGAGGCAAAAGTAAAAATATGGTTATGAATCTTTCTCAAGGAAAATCCCCATTTAACAAGTGGTTACATGATTAAATCAGCAAGACATTTCGTGAAATGCTGCAGTCCTCGGCTGGATTTTTATGGGCCACCCTGTACAATAATTCCACGAATATATCATGTCAATCAAGATTTTCCTGATCTAGTATGATCACTGTCCTGATGATGATCATGAAATATTTTAATCCCAATATAAAAAATAAACAAAATCGTCTCGTTTGGAGACCAGAAATATTTTTCAGGCGTTTTATGACTTTTGACCACAACTGTAGGGCATTTCCATCAGTCACAATAATTTACTCTTAAAAATGCATACTGGTAAGAACTTTGATGGCAATCAAATAAATAAAGTAAACAAATAAACATCAACAATTCAAAAAGAACACCAATACATGGACACAACTCAACTTAATATAATGTAGACAAGATATTTGGGCAGGAAGTTGGAACAGCTAATTTTCATCTTTAAAACAGCAGAACTCAACATATTCAAATTATGCCCCTCTTCTTATCTGATGTTTTGATTCAAATACATATATTAGCAGTTTAGTGAGATTTAAACTGGTAATCTATCACAATCATGACCTTAAAAATGCGTTCAGATCGGTACCTTGCATTTCACTATATTTTGTTATTACATTGAGTCTTCCACAAGTGCAAAAGAAAGTTAAATAAACAAGAAAACAAACAAAACCAAAAACTGCCATAATCTCCAGAGTATCTCCCTTTTGTTAGTTCATAAATGCTACATGTATGTATAGGTACATGTACTTGTAACAATTACTGATGGAAAAGAAACTTACATTTCCTTCCATTCTGTGAAGTGATTACTTCCATTAATGTATTAATGATTGTTATTTTTTTAAAGATCAACTACCCTCTCAACATCGCAGATAAGATACAGTTGGTTTGATGGCAATTACCAGCGGTTTATAGCATCATAGACATATTGACAAAGAGACAGACAGATGAAATGTAGAACATCCTCCTCCATTCGTGGTAGATCACAAAGCCTTAACATTGTCAACCTGATTAAATGCATGTTGCCAACAATGAACCATCATGACAATATGAGGATACATAGCATAATCATCAATATGACATACAAAAAGTTATTGCTTCCACTGAACAGAATGGTCATACATGTAAGTGCTGTCTGTGGGGTGCACACATTCCTTCTACCGGTATGTGGCAGTATATGAATATTACAATACCAATTCTATTCTATTTATGCATGTCTCCATATTGTTCCGTCCCTAAATTATAATAGAAATACACTTCCACATAAATTGAGTTTGTGCATCTGTCATTATCCTTGTTCAAATCATATTGTTATCAGATTTAAAAACATCCTTGTTGTGATAAATTCATTTACTTTCAGATACAAAAATCTGCAAAATATATATATGGAACACCCCTTTGACATTTTTGACATAATTATGATTGAATTTTCAGTCCAAGTATAGTGCTTTTGTTTTGTTTTACCCCATCCAAGAGAACACCAGTTTAAGTAGTACTGCCTGCATATTGCAGTGTTCTTCACTGCAGCCTCTTTTCAATAAAGCAAACACCTGTTTGGTTATATTGTGACTGTAATACAACAGCAACAATAACAACCAGATGCCATAAGGTACTTGAAGTCTGTATGCTCTCAGGAACTCGGATCATGCACATGCTCGGGTAGGTCCCTTATAGTAGGCTGTAGCACATCTAAAAGTAGACATCAAACTCGGTCGGGCTGTTTTCACCGCTCTAGTTGAATGAAGAATCTAATAGGAAATATAATTGAATAGAGAATGCATGAATTTTAAGACTGTGATAATTGTATCTGCTTTCATGCCATATGGTATAGCCACATGAAACAAGCCATGAGAAGAAAACAAAACTAGAAATGCAATCGTGTCACAACGATGTGCGTGCAATGACGCCATGTTTCTACGTGTCAAACGAAAGAGCTTCTCTCGGACTATCCAGAGCAATTTGCACGAAGTATGTAGCTTCTGTGATGTTGGAGATAGGTGGGCGAAAGAAAGGCCTCAACAGTGACCTTGATGGGATGGTACTATGCCTACGAAGTTTGAAAGAAATTGGGATAGGGGAAAGAACCTAGAAAGGGCTCGCAAGCACTGCGTGCAAAAACCAAGGGGATTTGGTGCATGTTCGTCATTGCAATAAACATCGGTCTGGGGGCCAAAAGCTTGAACCCGATATGCCCCATAGACAATGCGTGTAATGTATGGGCGTAAAACGTACAGGATCTGTATTATGACCGGAGTTAAATTGTTTTTTCTCTCTCTCTTTACGTCTCATTATGGGCCGTATTTGGTATCATTAGAAAGAAAATGTCATGGTTGTTATTGTAAACCACTCTCTTTTTTTCTATGATGATCCTATCGAAACACGTGATGTAAAATAGATTTATAGGACAAAATGGCGTCTTAAATGGCCCCCTTGACCAATTTCAAAAATCCGGCCAAGAGGTGCCCTGCGCATTGGAACTCGGCATGTCACTGCAAATTTTCAAGGAAAAAAGGACGTTTAAGGGGCGAAAAGCAGTCTGAAAAAATGACGTCATAGCCGATACGTGTTAGATTCGGGCGGAAACTCGGCAGATTCGTATAGTGACCTTTGTTCAAATGCGATTTACTCACAATTTTCTGTGTGAACATATACTATACTTGGTATCATGCAAAAGGGCACTTCATTGCGGTCAGTTAGGCACCATTGTTATCTACGCGCAATGTATTGCACGCATTAAACGCGCTATTACGTAATGCATAGTAAATTCATCATTTTTGGCGATAACTTTGCGACGAGGGCATTACAATTGATTTAACTTGGCAGATAGTTGTTACGTATATGGATACATATGTGTGCCAAGTTTCATTGATGTAGGTACAAAGATCGCCATTTTAGAGCAAGTTTAAGTTATTTTGGAATTTTCTTGAAAATGGCGAATTTGTAGGGCATTTTTCTCAAAGTCGGTCAGTGTTAGGGTATATAATTTTTTATATGGCTAGAAAGGGCATATCTTCAAGTATCTAAATCCAAAAAAAGGTACGGGTTTGCCAAGCCATAATGGAGATACGGCCACAGAAAGACAGTCAAGTTCACCATGGAGACCGAACACGACAACTCAATCCCTTTCCTAGACGTACTCATCACTAAGACACCATCAGGATTCCCCGCGCACCAAGTATACCGGAAACCAACCCACACAGACCGCTACCTCAACTTCCGATCTCACCACCATCCATCAGTCCACCAATCAGTCTCCAACTCACTCATCAGACGAGCCCACCAACTTAGTGATAAAGCACATCTCCAGCAAGAACTCAAGCACATCACGCACGCACTTACTTCCATCAACCAGTACCCAAGAAGGAAAATCAACACCCGTACTCCCTACCACAAGACCAACAACATCACCACCGAAACCCAACCTGATACCAAGCCCACCGCCACCGTCGTACTTCCCTACATCGGCAAGACATCACACCGACTACAACGCATCCTCCGCTCAGCTAACATCCTCGTCAGACACCAATCCAACCACAAGCTCTACTCCACTCTTCACTCTCACAAGGACAAGCACCCATCCAACAAACAACCAGGCGTCTACAAGATTCCCTGCGATTGCGGCAAAGTCTACATTGGAGAAACCGGCCGCGATTTCGACACCCGACTAAAAGAACACAAGACCCACCACCGACGCAGCGAATGGGACAAGTCAGCCATCGTCAAGCACGCACAACAAGAGCTCCACCAAATTCACTGGGATAAAAGTCACCTCATCACCCCCATCCGACATTGGCACACCCGAAGGATCCGAGAAGCCATCGAGATCCACCAACACAACACCGTACCCCAAGACCCAGGCCTTCACATCAACAGTATCTGGCACCCAATCCTCCCTCACCATCCTACTTCCGACCAATCTTCAACCAACTTCACAACCAACACGCCAACCACCAACACTTCACCAATCCAGCCATCTGTTAGCCCGGACACCACCTACAACCACCCAACCACACCCACTCAACTAGCCTCTTCACCCACACAAGCACCGCCCACGCCCACACCTCGCTACAACCTACGCCAACGCCGAAACCGCCGACCAACACACACAGACCGACACCACTAATATCTTTCCTCACCGCCGATCGATACACCCACTCAACGAACCACACAACCCCCCCCCCCCCCCGCTACCCCGCCGACACCTACCACACGACGTCCGCATAACCGCCGCCCACTCGTTTCCCGCCAATTCACGCAACCGCGCGCCACCACCGACAGCTGCCTGCCAACCTGCCGAGCCCGCCGGCTCATTGCTTTCCCCCAAGTCCGCATCCACGCCATAAGAACCGCCGCACACCTAGCGAACACTCACTCCTGAAGACGGACAGTCAACCTGTCCGAAACGTCGAGTCTTCTCTCCTGCTCCTGCTCTGCAATTCTACTCGCCTACTCAACTCTCCAACTCAATCCAGTCTTCTACTCAAACCTCTCATCCTGCCCAAACTTTCTGGGTTACAGTCCTTTTCAGGACTAAACTCACTTCCGAAAGATACTCTTCCTTCTAACCTCCACTTTCTCGCCTTTCATCTCACCTCTATTCTCTATCTACTTTCCTCAGTCCCTCGAGGACTTTACACATGGTGTACCGTAAACTCTTCCGTGATTATCAGTTTGTTGATAGTGAATATATATATATTGTAATTAAACTCTATATGCAATGTTGTTAAAATGATATAAAGTAATAAAGTGCCTCGTATGAGGAAAAGAGAAAAAAAAGTTAGTTCTGAAAGATTACGCCAAATTAAGCACATAGGACTGAGCTCGCGCTCAGCCGTTCTGCTCAACCGCGTGCGATCCGATCATCAAGGTCAGTTTAAAACAGCATTACGGATTACCACTTGGCAAACAAAACTAAAAAACTTCTATATTTTGACATTTTACTTGTATACTTGAACACGTACTACACAAAAACACGATAACATGCAGGAATACTCATATAAGGGTTAAACCATAAACCATAAACTCACCACAAAAGTGATAAGGAAGCTCGAAGATGTCCAGCCTCTCTCCATCCCTCTCAACTAGTCAGCTTGCGATCGATATCCACCATCGATATCCACGACGTACGCGAGGTGCGTATACGTACGTAACATAGAGATCTAGTGTTATTATGTAGATCTATATGGTACGTAACAGAAGGCGCGTAGCCACGGGGGGGGGGGGGGGGGGGGGGGGGGGGGCACGTGCCCCCCTCAAATTTCCAGGATCGGTTGAAATTTTGTAGACCCCTTTTTTTTTTTACCTCGATCGATTACATGTATGTGCCCCCCCAAATATCAAACTCTGGCTACGCCACTGCGTAACAGGCGCGCGCGCTGTTGGCATGGGACTCTGAACGCGTACATTTGGAATAAGCCCCCCGTATGTGCCATTTGGTCGCGTTATCTGACCTGATGCGCCCTAACAATCCAACGCACCCTTTCGGCCAAACCGGGGGGGGGGGGGGCTTTGGACGAATGGTCTTGTTCAAGTCAACGCGCGGCGACGCGAAGCTACCCACCCTTTCGGCATAAGCCTAACTGAACTACTGCATGCGTTATTTTTCGACGGTTTAGGCATGGCATGTATACAGTGCATGATCGACGACACGCATGATGCATTTTGACCCAAAACAAAATGCACGTGGAATCCCAGGTCGGAGAAATAGTCTGCAAACACAGCCGCTTAACCCTAAAAAGGCCGGGCCATTCGAGGTCTTACTATCGCCGGGGGGGGGGGGCATTATTGTCCCCCCTTAAGATCTCGGCCGCGAAGCGGCCGATCGCCGGGGAAATATGCACGCATGTCAAATTCTGTAGAACTTTGCAGGAATTATGAATATGTCATGTATGTCCTATCTGTGAAATTTAAACGTTAGCAGTGTCCTCATATTCAAATTCAGCAAGGAAACCCGTTTACTTGCTAGACTTCACTGTCAGACACTATTGAGTGACTGACTGGCTTTTTTTCTTCTTTGGTAATAACATACATGAAAAGAGTTGTAAAGGGTACATGAGCATTTGTCTACATCAATAACCCACTTCTTGTGATGGCCAGGATTAAACTGATTAAATCTTTGCGCAGCATAAAACGTATGACCATTCGGTACAATTGTCTGAAAATCAAGACTATTACTTTTGGGCTCTATAGCCCTAAAGTCGATTTGACAACTAATAGTCGTTATTTTCCCACTTGAAGACATTTTCAAGCCCCACCTTTTTTAGGGAAGTTCTAAATTAGTATTACCTTTCAAATGCAGTTGGAATTTAACTTTTTCATATTTTTGGCCTGCAAATGGGACATAGTACCTTTAAAAGAAGATAATAACATGCTTCACTATTAAGTATTATGTACAATAATAGGCTAGTATCTGCATTGAAGAGGATGAAAAATCTTCGAAAAATGAGAAGACAATTTTGTTTTTACAATATCAATACAGCCCAGATATTATGACAAATCCGATAAAAATCTGATAAACGAACAATTTTATCGTGAATTGCACGTTTTTAAGGTGTGAACATTTCCGTGCAATGCAATCCTAGGCAAGTGTTTGACTGGCCACTAGTCGCGTTATGACTGTCTGGGCAGCGAAGGGACGGTCAAAGTATATTACTAAACAAGAAAGAAGGGGAAAAACAACGGGACATGGAAAGGGAAATGTAGGCTACCCGGTAAATGAAAAGGATTTTATTCTAGTGTAAAGGAACAAAAAAATGCTATGAAACTACTGGTGTAGATTAAAACTTAATGTATTATGTATTTATACTATTACCCTTAAAGCTGAGCTAGAATGTATGAATAATGCAGCTAAGAAACATTCTACGTTAAACACGATTTTCTCGATTTTTTTTTTGACGACTGCCGAATCAACGGTTCGTCAAAACGACGACGACATTATATACGACTGGAAAATTATGATTTTGTTATTAATCAAAACTCGTAATTTGTATTTCAAACCAGGTTCTATTGTCTCTTGTGCTGATGTTTGACGGAGTCCAAGCCAGACCACCCAGGTATACTGCCGCAGCGTTTGAAATACCTGGAAATGACTTTCTTAAGGATGAACTTGTTCGTCACTATTACACAATAGGGTACACAGCCAGTGAGGTCATCATCCTTTTACTTTGGCGTCATAACATAACTGCCAGCATTAGACATATTAGGCGCATCATTAACAGGTTAGGCATTCGGTGAAGGGATTTCCGACCGAATTCGGACGACGTTGTGATGACTTTGAGGCAGGAACTTCAAGGAACTGGGCAACATTTAGGTTATCGGGGAATGTGGAGAAGACTGATGACAAGGTACAACATTTGTATTCCACGAGACGTTGTACGATAACTCCTTT
>JAVYIG010015724.1:2500-15000 GCA_035222895.1 Strongylocentrotus droebachiensis | reverse complement strand
GGGTCAGAGGTCAAACATATGTGAGTTTCAGACCTTAGGTATGATTAGTTTTGCTTCCAGCGGGGAATTATGATTTTTTTCCCATATTTTTTCTAAGTCCAAAAATGCCATTGACTTTGTACACACACGTGTTATACCTATGGGCAAATCTAATTTTGGGTCTGGAAGAGAGACTACTTCGATTTTAGAGCTAAAATTTTCTGGGAATAATTGAGCCGGTATAAGGTCCAGCATATCTTAGTTTCAAAGTCTAACACCCAGTAGTCTTTGTTCCAGCCGTTTTTTAAGGTTTTCCATATGTTTATGTATGATTTTAAATTGGACGGCGGCTGGAAAGAAGACTACTGAGATTTAAGGACTGAGAACCTTTGGGAAATGATTGTGTGGGTCAGAGGTCAAACATATGTGAGTTTCAGACCTTAGGTATGATTAGTTTTGCTTCCAGCGGGGAATTATGATTTTTTTCCCATATTTTTTCTAAGTCCAAAAATGCCATTGACTTTGTACACACACGTGTTATACCTATGGGCAAATCTAATTTTGGGTCTGGAAGAGAGACTACTTCGATTTTAGAGCTAAAATTTTCTGGGAATAATTGAGCCGGTATAAGGTCCAGCATATCTTAGTTTCAAAGTCTAACACCCAGTAGTCTTTGTTCCAGCCGTTTTTTAAGGTTTTCCATATGTTTATGTATGATTTTAAATTGGACGGCGGCTGGAAAGAAGACTACTGAGATTTAAGGACTGAGAACCTTTGGGAAATGATTGTGTGGGTCAGAGGTCAAACATATGTGAGTTTCAGACCTTAGGTATGATTAGTTTTGCTTCCAGCGGGGAATTATGATTTTTTTCCCATATTTTTTCTAAGTCCAAAAATGCCATTGACTTTGTACACACACGTGTTATACCTATGGGCAAATCTAATTTTGGGTCTGGAAGAGAGACTACTTCGATTTTAGAGCTAAAATTTTCTGGGAATAATTGAGCCGGTATAAGGTCCAGCATATCTTAGTTTCAAAGTCTAACACCCAGTAGTCTTTGTTCCAGCCGTTTTTTAAGGTTTTCCATATGTTTATGTATGATTTTAAATTGGACGGCGGCTGGAAAGAAGACTACTGAGATTTAAGGACTGAGAACCTTTGGGAAATGATTGTGTGGGTCAGAGGTCAAACATATGTGAGTTTCAGACCTTAGGTATGATTAGTTTTGCTTCCAGCGGGGAATTATGATTTTTTTCCCATATTTTTTCTAAGTCCAAAAATGCCATTGACTTTGTACACACACGTGTTATACCTATGGGCAAATCTAATTTTGGGTCTGGAAGAGAGACTACTTCGATTTTAGAGCTAAAATTTTCTGGGAATAATTGAGCCGGTATAAGGTCCAGCATATCTTAGTTTCAAAGTCTAACACCCAGTAGTCTTTGTTCCAGCCGTTTTTTAAGGTTTTCCATATGTTTATGTATGATTTTAAATTGGACGGCGGCTGGAAAGAAGACTACTGAGATTTAAGGACTGAGAACCTTTGGGAAATGATTGTGTGGGTCAGAGGTCAAACATATGTGAGTTTCAGACCTTAGGTATGATTAGTTTTGCTTCCAGCGGGGAATTATGATTTTTTTCCCATATTTTTTCTAAGTCCAAAAATGCCATTGACTTTGTACACACACGTGTTATACCTATGGGCAAATCTAATTTTGGGTCTGGAAGAGAGACTACTTCGATTTTAGAGCTAAAATTTTCTGGGAATAATTGAGCCGGTATAAGGTCCAGCATATCTTAGTTTCAAAGTCTAACACCCAGTAGTCTTTGTTCCAGCCGTTTTTTAAGGTTTTCCATATGTTTATGTATGATTTTAAATTGGACGGCGGCTGGAAAGAAGACTACTGAGATTTAAGGACTGAGAACCTTTGGGAAATGATTGTGTGGGTCAGAGGTCAAACATATGTGAGTTTCAGACCTTAGGTATGATTAGTTTTGCTTCCAGCGGGGAATTATGATTTTTTTCCCATATTTTTTCTAAGTCCAAAAATGCCATTGACTTTGTACACACACGTGTTATACCTATGGGCAAATCTAATTTTGGGTCTGGAAGAGAGACTACTTCGATTTTAGAGCTAAAATTTTCTGGGAATAATTGAGCCGGTATAAGGTCCAGCATATCTTAGTTTCAAAGTCTAACACCCAGTAGTCTTTGTTCCAGCCGTTTTTTAAGGTTTTCCATATGTTTATGTATGATTTTAAATTGGACGGCGGCTGGAAAGAAGACTACTGAGATTTAAGGACTGAGAACCTTTGGGAAATGATTGTGTGGGTCAGAGGTCAAACATATGTGAGTTTCAGACCTTAGGTATGATTAGTTTTGCTTCCAGCGGGGAATTATGATTTTTTTCCCATATTTTTTCTAAGTCCAAAAATGCCATTGACTTTGTACACACACGTGTTATACCTATGGGCAAATCTAATTTTGGGTCTGGAAGAGAGACTACTTCGATTTTAGAGCTAAAATTTTCTGGGAATAATTGAGCCGGTATAAGGTCCAGCATATCTTAGTTTCAAAGTCTAACACCCAGTAGTCTTTGTTCCAGCCGTTTTTTAAGGTTTTCCATATGTTTATGTATGATTTTAAATTGGACGGCGGCTGGAAAGAAGACTACTGAGATTTAAGGACTGAGAACCTTTGGGAAATGATTGTGTGGGTCAGAGGTCAAACATATGTGAGTTTCAGACCTTAGGTATGATTAGTTTTGCTTCCAGCGGGGAATTATGATTTTTTTCCCATATTTTTTCTAAGTCCAAAAATGCCATTGACTTTGTACACACACGTGTTATACCTATGGGCAAATCTAATTTTGGGTCTGGAAGAGAGACTACTTCGATTTTAGAGCTAAAATTTTCTGGGAATAATTGAGCCGGTATAAGGTCCAGCATATCTTAGTTTCAAAGTCTAACACCCAGTAGTCTTTGTTCCAGCCGTTTTTTAAGGTTTTCCATATGTTTATGTATGATTTTAAATTGGACGGCGGCTGGAAAGAAGACTACTGAGATTTAAGGACTGAGAACCTTTGGGAAATGATTGTGTGGGTCAGAGGTCAAACATATGTGAGTTTCAGACCTTAGGTATGATTAGTTTTGCTTCCAGCGGGGAATTATGATTTTTTTCCCATATTTTTTCTAAGTCCAAAAATGCCATTGACTTTGTACACACACGTGTTATACCTATGGGCAAATCTAATTTTGGGTCTGGAAGAGAGACTACTTCGATTTTAGAGCTAAAATTTTCTGGGAATAATTGAGCCGGTATAAGGTCCAGCATATCTTAGTTTCAAAGTCTAACACCCAGTAGTCTTTGTTCCAGCCGTTTTTTAAGGTTTTCCATATGTTTATGTATGATTTTAAATTGGACGGCGGCTGGAAAGAAGACTACTGAGATTTAAGGACTGAGAACCTTTGGGAAATGATTGTGTGGGTCAGAGGTCAAACATATGTGAGTTTCAGACCTTAGGTATGATTAGTTTTGCTTCCAGCGGGGAATTATGATTTTTTTCCCATATTTTTTCTAAGTCCAAAAATGCCATTGACTTTGTACACACACGTGTTATACCTATGGGCAAATCTAATTTTGGGTCTGGAAGAGAGACTACTTCGATTTTAGAGCTAAAATTTTCTGGAAATAATTGAGCCGGTATAAGGTCCAGCATATCTTAGTTTCAAAGTCCAACACCCAGTAGTCTTTGTTCCAGCCGTTTTTTAAGGTTTTCCTTATGCTTATGTATGATTCGAAATTCGACGGTGGCTGGAAAGGAGACTACTCATATTTAAGGACTGAAACTTTTTGGAAATTGATCAGGCGGATCCAAGGTCCAACATATGTGAATTTGAGACCTCAACTCCGAATAGTCTTCGCTTCAGCCGTTTTTGAAATTCTCCCTATATACTATATGTACAATATTTGAAAGCGGCTGGAAGGAAGACTAATTATAGTTATGAATTGAAACTTACCACAAATACTTGGGCTGTTCTAAGGTCCAACATATGTGAGTTTTAAAGCCCAACCCTTAGTAGTCTTTGTTCCAGCCGTTTTTAAAAATTTCCCATACGTTTATGTATGATTTTAAATTGGACGGCGGCTGGAAAGAAGACTACTGAGATTTAAGGACGGAGAACCTTTGGGAAATGATCGTGTGGGTCAGAGGTCAAACATATGTGAGTTTTAGACCTTACCTATGATTAGTTTTGCTTCCAGCCAGGGGGGAAATGTGATTTTTTTTTCCATTTTTTTTTTAAGTACAAAACTCCCATAGACTTTGTACACACTATTTGAAAGCGGCTGGAAGGAAGACTAATTATACTTATGAAATAAAACTTACCACAAATATTTGGGCCAGTGTAAGGTCTAACATATATGAATTTCAAAGTATAACTCCCATTAGTTTTGCTCCTATCTTTTTTTTAAATTATTAATACTTAAAAGCGGCTGGAACTAAGACTAATAATATTGAAGCATCCATAGTTCACTTAAAAATTTGGCCTAGTGTAAGGTCTAACATATATGAATTTCAAAGTATAACTCCCATTAGTTTAGCTCCCAGCCATCTTTGAAATGTTATGTACAATTCCTATGATGGGAAAAACATGTTTGGACTTTGGACGGACGAGAACAATAGAAATTTGAAAGATGCGCGTAGCTACGCGCATCTTTCAAATTTCTATTGTTCTAGTGAGTCATTCTACTCCGTGTCTTCGTACACGACGGTTGTGTTTTTGCTGAGCTCACAGTTGTATTGCATTTGAGCATGGATTGGACAATAGACATCGATGGTATTGTGTTGATCGGAGATATGGAGTTGGCGAGGACAATGACGAACTCAAAGTTCTTCATGAAGAAGGCCCGGGTACAGCCAGTGGGGAATACCCTGCCGGAGATGTACCGTAGAGGGCATTTGGTACAGGCCGGCCATGTTGGAGGAATGAAAGGCTACTTCCTGACCAACTTCTCACTCAACGAGCTCTGCGGCCGACTAATGAGGTTAGTAGGCATATAAAAGCCCTTTTCAGGGCTAGTGCATGATTAGGGGTTAGGGTTAGGGTTAGGGTTAGGGTTAGTCTCAGTTCCAGCCGCTTTTAATTATTAACAATTTCAGAAAAAGATGGCTAGGAGCAAAACTAATGGGAGTTATACTTTGAAATTCATATATGTTAGACCTTACACTAGGCCAATTTTTTAAGGGAAGTATGGCTGCCTCAATATTATTAGTCTCAGTTCCAGCCGCTTTTAAGTATTAACAATTGAAAAAAAGATAGGAGCAAAACTAATGGGAGTTATACTTTAAAATTCATATATGTTAGACCTTACACTAGCCCATTTTTTAAAATGAAGTATGGCTGCTTCAATATGATTAGTTTTGCTTCCAGCCGTTTTTAAAAATTTCCCATATGTTTATGTATGATTTTAATTTGGACGGTGGCTGGAAAGGAGACTACTGAGATTTAAGGACTGAGAACCTTTGGGAAATGATCGTGTGGGTCAGAGTTCCAACACATGTGAGTTTTAGACCTTACCTATTATTAGTTTTGCTTCCAGCCAGGGGGGAATTGTGATTTTTTTCCATTTTTTTTCTAAGTACAAAACTCCCATAGACTTTGTACACACTATTTGAAAGCGGCTGGAAGGAAGACTAATTATACGTATGAAATGAAACTTACCACATATACTCGGGCTGTTCCAAGGTCCAACATATGTGAGTTTTAAAGCCCAACCCTTAGTAGTCTTTGTTCCAGCCTTTTTTAAAAATTTCCCATATGTTTATGTATGATTTTAAATTGGACGGCGGCTGGAAAGAAGACTACTGAGATTTAAGGACTGAGAACCTTTGGGAAATGATCGTGTGGGTCAGAGGTCCAAAATTGAACTGGAACCAAGATGAAAGTTACATTTAATTTTATTTTATTTGCAGATTCCTTGCTGAGTCCCCCTTGTCAGTAGCCGGGGCAGACAATGCCTGGGTGGCCCATCATGATGATGGAGAGAAGGTGAGGTCTGGGTTGGAGGCAGCAGGTTACTCCGAAATAACAATCAACGGGAGAATCCTATCTGCATTTGGCCGATGGATGGAGAGAGTCATCATTCAGGAGGAGGACGAGGAGCGGCGATACTTCAAGTATTGCATCAAGCAGTATGGCATGAGGATGCCCCTCGTGCAATATGACATCTTCAGGTTGAGCATCCCAGGCGAGGAGGTAATTTACCATTTAACTTTTCATGTAAAACCACTTATTAACTGTTTCCTATTGATTAAGCGACAGAATAACATTTGTTTGGGTTTTATTTTCATATTTCAGATCGAGCACATCGAGCTGCATCTTGGGGTAGACGCAAAATACCATGGGGCTAGGATATGCCTGAGTTCCTTGAACCGGCTTGAGCTCCAAAGCCAGGGCCAGGTTTTCAGGCCGATGGCCGATGAGATGGGGCTCACCGGGATCTTTTCCTCAGCCCGAGAGGGCTCCATGGTGGACATAGTAAGTAAATTGTTATTCTAAATAGGGAAGCCAAAAATCTGACTTAATAATATGAAATTGAAATCTGACTGAGTAATATGAATCTGAAATCTGACTGAGTAATATGAATCTTGATTATTTCTTTTATATTCTCCTTTTACTATATGCAGACCAAAGCAGCTACTGGTGTCGAGGGAATCCGGGTGATAAGAGTGTATTACCCCGCCCTCATGCACCCCAGGCCCCCTCAACTCCGGAAAAGATGCAATGTCCTTGGCCTTGGCCTGTCCTGCCTCCTCACATCGAGTGGCCCTGGTCCATACCAGCACCTGCACGAGAGGTGGGAATTGCTCGCGCAGTCAATCAGGGGATCGCTGGCCCTCTTGGATGTGGAGGAGCTCGTCCTTCGGGTGGAGGTAACTATAGATGAATGAACTCTATTTCTTTTGGAATAAGCATGTGTAAGAAAGTGTGATTTGGCGTTATTATTCCTACCTTTTGTTATGTATTTGTATATACCTTATTCTTCCAGTTTGTTCTGCAGGGGATCACGGGCGATCTCCCCCATGGCATAACTGACCCGACGGTGTTTCTGATGCCATGGATCAGGAATGATTACATGGTGGTGAGACCAAGGCTGTCCCAAGAGATGTTGGATCGGGTTAGGGCGTTGCTTGACCTGATGGAGAACCAGAACGCGTGCCTGCTGAAGAGGGTCGTGGCACTGACGTATCTCACTTACTGGTTAGACGGGGGTACTTCAAGAGTGGACTACCGGGCATTGAAGCTTGCCCTTGGGACCACCATAGGCAGATCTAATCTCCAGCCCGAGAGATGGGATATGGGACACTTGACGCACCAACTGGACATCACGGATGTCAGGGCCCTGGCGAAGGCCGTCGCGCGCCAGCTCTCGGTGGAGAAAGAGCCAGTAGAGTGGGCCCTACAGCATTTGCAGGATGGTAAATATGTTTCAGAGATTACATTTATGCCAGAAAAGTTCTTAAAAGAAATTTATATTTGTTTATTAAGAAAATTTAACTACTTATTGAGTTTTCATCTTTGCCTTTCATACATTACAGCTTGCGGAGCCTGTGGGGCCACGGTAGACCAGCAGATCCATTACTGGCAGGAGTTCCTACTCCGGGTGTCCTGCCGATGGGCTGGAAGGGCCGCTTTCACACGTGACCAGTTCCGACATGAGAACTTGCACCTAAGGCAGCAGAGCCATGGGCTAGTGTCCATGGAGGACTTCGCCCGGATGCTGATGGCAGAGAGGAAGGATAGAGGGGCACCCGCACTCCTGAGGGACGTGTTCCGTAGGCTGATCTCACTCAGCGGTCTGCAGCCTGCAGAGTAAGTTACACTTGCTACTTTTTACCAGAATTGATGGGTGGAAGCAGTACTTATCCATGGTTTCTACAATGATACTTCTCTCTCTTCTGTTTTGATTCACAGTGCTTCTGAGGTCGCCAAGGCGCTGGTGCAGGAGCAGCGCATCGACTCATTTCAGCGCATGACTCCTGTGTTCGCCAGAAATGAGAATCAACGATTCGCCAGGATCGAGGTTGAGGCCCTCAATAGGAGGGTGATAGCAGCCGTGGAGACTATCTGCCGGTCTGACGTGTCCGTCAGGAGCATGCCAAGCCTCATTCGGATCACGAGCGAAAACCAAGATGCCGTCGCCGCCTTCAAAATGACCGAGAGGATAGCGGAGGAGCACGAAATGAGACCCAACCTCGCCGATCTCGACGTCCTAGTCACGCTGTGCCTGACCGCACCTGAAGAGAGAAGGAGGAGGAAGCTGAACCAGTACTGGCACCCGTGGGTCAAGTGGACGTTCTTTCGAGATACCCTCAGTGAGTGAAATGTATTTAGATTTCGTCTTTAGGGTTAAATTTTAAGATGACATATTTCTTTACAAAGTTTTCCTCTTTTTTCCTTTAGACATCCCCATCCACGACTACCTCATCATCCTCCAGAGGGAAGGGGTCATTGAAGCGCGACCGAACCTGGATCCCCCAAACCCCTACCCCTTCTTCGGCCTGTGGCAAGTGGATGACTTCCCTGCCCGCGTGCAAGACTGGCTCAGACGCCACAATCCCCAAGAAGAAGATGAGGCCCAGGTGCCTCCACCGGCAGATGAGGCTGAGGCTGAGGAGGACGATGTGGACAACGAGGAGGAAGACAACCCACCCGCCGAACTCCGAGTCCCGCGCGGCCGGTTGGTGAGGCTGCGGGGCATCCGGGCCCTCGTGTCTGAAAATGAGCATGTGGTTAGTATGTTGTTTTTTAAAATTTTGCCCCAAATTTAGTTAGGTTACGATTAGGTTTCATCTTTAACCCTCTGTTTTGTGTGTGTTTTTCTTTAGGCGGATGCACCAGAAGCTGATGCAGAAGAGGAGGCCAAACAGCAAGACAGCGAGAAGGCATTTCAGAGGGTCAGACGCCGGCTTCGTGGCATCAATGCCATTCTCCACGAGAACCGGCAGAGGGGTATCTTCTTCGAATAAGTGGATGTAAACCACTTAAAAAAATGCAAAGTGGAAGTAAACCACTCTAAAAAATATAACAAAATGGTTCTTTTTAGGACCACCATAGTTTAGGTTTATAGTTCAGCTTCATAGTTCATAGTTGAGGTTCATAGTTCATAGTTTAATAATAACGAAATTATTGTTATTATTATTATTATTATTTTTATTATCCTTATTATTACTATTATTATTAGTACTACTATTATTATTATTATCATTATTATTATTTTATTTTATTTTATTTTATTTTATTCTATTTTATTTTAGGGTTAGGGTAAGGGTTAGGGTTAGGGTTATGAATTTAAACTTACCACAAATACTCGGGCTGTTTCAAGGTCCAACATATGTGAGTTTTAAAGCCCAACCCTTAGTAGTCTTTGTTTCAGCCGTTTTTAAAAATTTGCCATATGTTTATGTATGATTTTAAATTGGACGGCGGCTGGAAAGAAGACTACTGAGATTTAAGGACTGAGAACCTTTGGGAAATGATCGTGTGGGTCAGAGGTCAAACATATGTAAGTTTTAGACCTTACCTATGATTAGTTTTGCTTCCAGCCAGGGGGGAAATGTGATTTTTTTTCCATTTTTTTTCTAAGTACAAAACTCCCATAGACTTTGTACATAGACTTTGTACATAGACTTTGTACATAGGGTTAGGGTTAGGGTTAGGGTTAGGGTTAGGGTTAGGGTTAGGGTTAGGGTTAGGGTTAGGGTTAGGGTTAGGGTTAGGGTTAGGGTTAGGGTTAGGGTTAGGGTTAGGGTTAGGGTTAGGGTTAGGGTTAGGGTTAGGGTTAGGGTTAGGGTTAGGGTTAGGGTTAGGGTTAGGGTTAGGGTTAGGGTTAGGGTTAGGGTTAGGGTTAGGGTTAGGGTTAGGGTTAGGGTTAGGGTTAGGGTTAGGGTTAGGGTTAGGGTTAGGGTTAGGGTTAGGGTTAGGGTTAGGGTTAGGGTTAGGGTTAGGGTTAGGGTTAGGGTTAGGGTTAGGGTTAGGGTTAGGGTTAGGGTTAGGGTTAGGGTTAGGGTTAGGGTTAGGGTTAGGGTTAGGGTTAGGGTTAGGGTTAGGGTTAGGGTTAGGGTTAGGGTTAGGGTTAGGGTTAGGGTTAGGGTTAGGGTTAGGGTTAGGGTTAGGGTTAGGGTTAGGGTTAGGGTTAGGGTTAGGGTTAGGGTTAGGGTTAGGGTTAGGGTTAGGGTTAGGGTTAGGGTTAGGGTTAGGGTTAGGGTTAGGGTTAGGGTTAGGGTTAGGGTTAGGGTTAGGGTTAGGGTTAGGGTTAGGGTTAGGGTTAGGGTTAGGGTTAGGGTTAGGGTTAGGGTTAGGGTTAGGGTTAGGGTTAGGGTTAGGGTTAGGGTTAGGGTTAGGGTTAGGGTTAGGGTTAGGGTTAGGGTTAGGGTTAGGGTTAGGGTTAGGGTTAGGGTTAGGGTTAGGGTTAGGGTTAGGGTTAGGGTTAGGGTTAGGGTTAGGGTTAGGGTTAGGGTTAGGGTTAGGGTTAGGGTTAGGGTTAGGGTTAGGGTTAGGGTTAGGGTTAGGGTTAGGGTTAGGGTTAGGGTTAGGGTTAGGGTTAGGGTTAGGGTTAGGGTTAGGGTTAGGGTTAGGGTTAGGGTTAGGGTTAGGGTTAGGGTTAGGGTTAGGGTTAGGGTTAGGGTTAGGGTTAGGGTTAGGGTTAGGGTTAGGGTTAGGGTTAGGGTTAGGGTTAGGGTTAGGGTTAGGGTTAGGGTTAGGGTTAGGGTTAGGGTTAGGGTTAGGGTTAGGGTTAGGGTTAGGGTTAGGGTTAGGGTTAGGGTTAGGGTTAGGGTTAGGGTTAGGGTTAGGGTTAGGGTTAGGGTTAGGGTTAGGGTTAGGGTTAGGGTTAGGGTTAGGGTTAGGGTTAGGGTTAGGGTTAGGGTTAGGGTTAGGGTTAGGGTTAGGGTTAGGGTTAGGGTTAGGGTTAGGGTTAGGGTTAGGGTTAGGGTTAGGGTTAGGGTTAGGGTTAGGGTTAGGGTTAGGGTTAGGGTTAGGGTTAGGGTTAGGGTTAGGGTTAGGGTTAGGGTTAGGGTTAGGGTTAGGGTTAGGGTTAGGGTTAGGGTTAGGGTTAGGGTTAGGGTTAGGGTTAGGGTTAGGGTTAGGGTTAGGGTTAGGGTTAGGGTTAGGGTTAGGGTTAGGGTTAGGGTTAGGGTTAGGGTTAGGGTTAGGGTTAGGGTTAGGGTTAGGGTTAGGGTTAGGGTTAGGGTTAGGGTTAGGGTTAGGGTTAGGGTTAGGGTTAGGGTTAGGGTTAGGGTTAGGGTTAGGGTTAGGGTTAGGGTTAGGGTTAGGGTTAGGGTTAGGGTTAGGGTTAGGGTTAGGGTTAGGGTTAGGGTTAGGGTTAGGGTTAGGGTTAGGGTTAGGGTTAGGGTTAGGGTTAGGGTTAGGGTTAGGGTTAGGGTTAGGGTTAGGGTTAGGGTTAGGGTTAGGGTTAGGGTTAGGGTTAGGGTTAGGGTTAGGGTTAGGGTTAGGGTTAGGGTTAGGGTTAGGGTTAGGGTTAGGGTTAGGGTTAGGGTTAGGGTTAGGGTTAGGGTTAGGGTTAGGGTTAGGGTTAGGGTTAGGGTTAGGGTTAGGGTTAGGGTTAGGGTTAGGGTTAGGGTTAGGGTTAGGGTTAGGGTTAGGGTTAGGGTTAGGGTTAGGGTTAGGGTTAGGGTTAGGGTTAGGGTTAGGGTTAGGGTTAGGGTTAGGGTTAGGGTTAGGGTTAGGGTTAGGGTTAGGGTTAGGGTTAGGGTTAGGGTTAGGGTTAGGGTTAGGGTTAGGGTTAGGGTTAGGGTTAGGGTTAGGGTTAGGGTTAGGGTTAGGGTTAGGGTTAGGGTTAGGGTTAGGGTTAGGGTTAGGGTTAGGGTTAGGGTTAGGGTTAGGGTTAGGGTTAGGGTTAGGGTTAGGGTTAGGGTTAGGGTTAGGGTTAGGGTTAGGGTTAGGGTTAGGGTTAGGGTTAGGGTTAGGGTTAGGGTTAGGGTTAGGGTTAGGGTTAGGGTTAGGGTTAGGGTTAGGGTTAGGGTTAGGGTTAGGGTTAGGGTTAGGGTTAGGGTTAGGGTTAGGGTTAGGGTTAGGGTTAGGGTTAGGGTTAGGGTTAGGGTTAGGGTTAGGGTTAGGGTTAGGGTTAGGGTTAGGGTTAGGGTTAGGGTTAGGGTTAGGGTTAGGGTTAGGGTTAGGGTTAGGGTTAGGGTTAGGGTTAGGGTTAGGGTTAGGGTTAGGGTTAGGGTTAGGGTTAGGGTTAGGGTTAGGGTTAGGGTTAGGGTTAGGGTTAGGGTTAGGGTTAGGGTTAGGGTTAGGGTTAGGGTTAGGGTTAGGGTTAGGGTTAGGGTTAGGGTTAGGGTTAGGGTTAGGGTTAGGGTTAGGGTTAGGGTTAGGGTTAGGGTTAGGGTTAGGGTTAGGGTTAGGGTTAGGGTTAGGGTTAGGGTTAGGGTTAGGGTTAGGGTTAGGGTTAGGGTTAGGGTTAGGGTTAGGGTTAGGGTTAGGGTTAGGGTTAGGG